>JAUMGZ010212616.1:0-11877 GCA_032359645.1 Pododesmus macrochisma | reverse complement strand
ACCCTCGGGGGTTACAAATTGGAGTAAAACCCTCGGCAAGCCTCGGGAGTTACACCAATTTGTAACCCCCTCGGGTGAAATATATCCCTATCTTCCACTCACGTATATGAAAGATTCTTTTAGTATGTACAATACAAGTCGTTCCTCCGAAAAGCGCATCCAAGTTTAAAAAAAAATATAACAATGATAATTGTTCTGTTTGTAGGTAACAAGTAAGGATTATATAGTGAATTCAATTTGTGGTGTGCCCCCTATAAGAGCACGTGGCAGAAATTTGCATAATCCGGGTCTCCTGTGCGCTGTAGTAAATATTAGTTCAGTCAAAGTTAGATTCCAAATCTTGACTTCCGTGTCCTGTTAATGATTGTCCCCGGGTCATTGAAGGTCGTTGTTTACGCCGCCACCTTTGAGTAAAAAAAGATAGCAGACACATTTGCAAGAGGTAGACTGGTCCTCACTACATTAAAACTAGGACACGCAGTGAAAATCCCGAAACATATTTTAGAGGGCAAAGATTTTGCAATATTTTAAAGTATGTATGAACGCTGTATTGCATGCATTTATTTTGAATTAACTACCGGAGTACTCGACAGAACTTACAGAAAACGAGTATAGTTATAATATTCAGAGGATACAAGATAAGGTGCGTCATATTTAAAATACAAAGTAATGCGTAGTTCATATGCAAGCACAAAATTCTGACAGACGTGTGATATATAAAAATCACAGACTTTGTCCAATTTCAGAATAAATATCACGGCAATGGTTTCCTGAAGAAACTTTTTAAAAATCAACTAGCAATTGCATTTCAAAATGGTCCTGAAATAAATACACAGTTTAAGTTTGGTGAAAACGGTCAATAAACATACCTTTGTCAATACACAATATTTGATAGCATAGATGTCTTCGAGACTTGATAATATTCCTAATTACGAGTATTGTATGGACCGAACTAACAGTCAACAACTGGTTTTTTTTATATAGCACATTCTTATCGACGTTCTCGGATGAAGCGGAAACTTTTTAAAGAAAGTTAGTCAAGATTGCTGTTGAAGTAGAATGAACGAAGTCTCTTTGAAATGTGTATGTCAGTTTATAATGATACAAGACCTTTATTAGTTGATCGATTTTTTTCTAATATTTATTACTGGTACTGAGCCGCATTTATAACTGGTACTGAGACGCATTTATTACTGGTACCGAGACGTGTTTATTACTGGTACTGAGACGCATTTATTACTGGTACTGAGACGCATTTATTACTGGTACTGCGGCGCATTTATTACTGGTACCGAGACGTATTGATAACTGGTACTGAGACGCATTTACTACTGGTACCGAGACGCATTAATTACTGGTACTGAGACACACTCATTACTTGTACTGAGCCGCATTTATAACTGGTACTGAGACGCATTTTTTACTTGTACCGAGACATATTTATTACTGATACTGAGACGCATTTTTTATTGGTACTGAGACGCATTTATTACTGGTTCTGAGACGCATTTATTACTGGTACCGAGACGTATTTTTATTACTGGTACCGAGACGCATCAATTACTGGTACTGAGACGCATCAATTACTGGTACTGAGACGCATTTATTACTGGTATTAAGACGCATTTATTACTGGTACTGAGACGCATCAATTACTGGTACTGAGACGCATTTATTACTGGTACTGAGACGCATTTATTACTGGTACTTAGACGCATCAATTACTGGTACTGAGACGCATTCATTACTGGTACTGAGACGCATTTGTTACTGTTTTTTTCACTTCATCCTCGGTCCTGCAAAAGTAACGTTTCCTCCGAAAGAAGTGAAGACCTTTGCCTGACATCTACCTTTGTTGACCCTGTTTGGAATATTCTCTTATCACCACCATTACCTTTCTGGTCATTGAGGTACTCTAACCCTTTACTAAGATCTACTCTTTAACGTTGTGGACAATTTTGTCAGTAACTGTTGCTCTGCTATTTATAAATATACAATGTACAAACATGCCAGTAAAAACAACAACAACACGACAATAAGAGACAAACAAACCAATGATTCACGAGAGCGGGTCAAGATCTAGCAACGAGTCAACCATCATCAATTAAAGCTCAAGAAAAAATGTGTTTAATTAAATAAGTAAGAACTAGATAAACAACGAGGCCACAATAGGGGACATGATGCTAAGCACTAAAAACGTCAACCCAACACTACTGTTAAAATTGTCTTGTCCACGATTCATGCTTTTTCTTATATGAACAGCTTCTTAGAATATTTTGTTTGAATAGTCCTTTTAATAATGTACGAGTCAACCGGTTTGAGTTTTATCACCATTCTAACCTTCACCAAGTTTATTTTTTAGTTTAAAATTCTCTATTACTTTTTTCTCGTTGTTTTCATCAAAGGACAGTACAACATTTCAATCCAACCAAAACACATTCCAGAAATGATAAAGAATTGGTTTTGATTACTTTTTAATGTACATTACGCGTTCTAATGTCGCGGGTCGTGTTCAGTTTCGATGAGCTGATTTCATAATAATTGTGCCTACAATTTCCTGTCATAAAATCTCGCTATCAAAAACCAACACAGCACAATGTGGCCCTGTAGTTGCCTTGTACAACACACGAATGACTGAAGATTCTTAATTAGCACATAATTTGAAGTTTATGAATGAGTGATCATAGAACGACACAGGAGGCTATTCAAAGATAACTTTTACACTGCGGTATTGTCCTTTTCATGATAAACATTGAAGAGTAGAAATACCATCAGAAACTCTTTAAGGCACATCATGCTAGACATGCGTCAGTCTCGTTGACCTGCGTTATTGCTTTACTGTTTAAACTTCAGGCATGAAATTTAATGATTTTTTCACAGAAATAAGCATGATGAATAACTAAATATGCGTTGGGTGTTTCTTCAGCAAACCGAAGTAAATTAATCTAGTTAGATAATACAAAAAAATTAAACATATTATTGTATACTACATTTTACACTGTATCCTTCAGTCTATAATTAATGAAATGTCATTAAGATTATAATTAATCATATACAGTATGAATACTTGACCTATATGTGGGGGTTTCCAGTCATGTTTAACACATTGTGTAGATTGACGTTACCGACGGTATGCCTTTGAAGTTATTATTTTTGACAATTATAATGTTTAGTTCCATTTTCGAGAAAAAACCCATCTCGGTTGAAAATTCTCTTGAAATTTCAAAATTCAGATTTTTGAAATAATATTTAAAGAATATCCTGTTTCAAAAATTTTCTCGCGAACAGCTGATCTTTTCCTTTTAGTTTCGAATTGAAAAGTTCTGCTCGGCATTGCTGACACATAAGCAGCCTTAAGTAGTTATTTCTCATTGACGGGATTTGCTTCCATTGATATGTACATTTATTTTAGAAATAAATCATCTTACAGTAAAGATTATTACAAAGATATACCACACGTTTCCATTGCACGTCTTTATTTTTCAGGATCATATCAAAGACGTTAAGGCATAGTCCAATCAGTGTAGAGTCTTCGAGTACAGTAAACACTGTCGTCCACTCTATATAAATAACACTGTCTTCTTACATACATATATCATAATGTAGTCAGTAACGTTAAAACTAAAGATTTGTAGCAACAAAGTCGTGCTATTTCCTTCTTTTCTGTTTGTATATTTCCTTTTGAATTGGTTTATTCATTTGTGGTTTTGTGTTTTGTTGTACTATTGACATGTATGGCATGTTTTACAGGGCATCTGTATGTTCAAATGTCCTTAAGTGAGAATGTTCCTAAGGACTTAATGTTCTAAATAGTGCCTTTGTTATCGTATTTCGTCTTTCGTTGCAGAGAACATGTAGAGAAGAATAAAACTTGATTATTGGGCAAAACAATCAAACACAATCAGCATTGACACGAGTGCAACGCTAGTAGTCAAAACATAGAACAGGAAATTACCACACTTTAAGAGAACAAAAACTATCAAAAAAGATCAATATACTAGGAAAACCTACACTTAAGACGATAAGAAGGAACGATCCAGATAATTTAGTTTAAGTACACCTACCATCTTATTTCTAGTGTAATTATTTAAGTATGTTTCCATTGAAAACGGCCGTATTTTGAGTTCACAAAAAGTGTGTTCTAGAAAGGGTGGCTATAATTGGAACAGCGTGCAAATAGAGGACTCATAACAATCAGAAGGATATATTGAAACATGCAGAGCGATAATTCCAACCATGATATACGTATTTCTTGGCATTCTATAGATTAATACTAGCTCGTTCAATGTAACAGTGGAAACAGGTATTCATATCATAGAAAGTAATTAATTATAGCTAGAACGTTGCGCCCATCACAGTTTTACGTAATCCTTTCATATTATTGTTTTTAGTTTTGAAGCCGCTCAAGGATTGTGAACTTCTTTTGTCGCGTATGTTGCAAGACAATGAATTTATTATTTTCTAGATATTCAAAGTGTATACGTCAATTGCAACGAGTTTGGTTGAGATGGGCGCAATCCCGTCTATCTATTGAACTACAAAAATACCCAATGACTTGTTTTCATAATGAATATATCATTTATTCAAGCATAATTATAATCTGTCGTATATTTTTTACAATTTGATGGGGTTGAAGCTAAATATTAGTTTTTCTTTTTGCTCAATAATTTGGTGTGTAATGAAATGTTGTTGTTTACAAGTCATTCGGGTGTTAACCTTTTGATATATACAAAAAAAATATTAGTGACGGGTGTTGTGGTTTAGTACTTGGTGGAATATGATCGTCTAACTAGTAATATGTAGTTTTATAATCTGGGGTACGCTCCTCGTGTCCGACATACACCTAAGTGTTATACTTTCATCGTGATGCTTCTGGTCACCTGGTGATCAGTGTAAGCAAAAAATACAGCATTATATCTTGGTCGATCGCTGACAGGATGAAGTAACCGAGCACACCCTGATAAAATGATACTGTTATGTTTCAATTTCCATGATATTGTTGTACCTTGATAATACTTTTCATTGTGAGTTATTTCATAAATAATTATATATATATAATGTTATGGTCGTAAACGTTATTCTTGCATAAAATGCACGTCTGCTTCATTTTTGCCGTTCATACTGGATTTGCACAAGCCCAATTTTGTTCAAATCGCATGAATAAAGACAAACAGAATGTCATGCCTTATATTTACAATTTTAGTAACACTTTCACGTATCATAAAAAGAAAAAGATATTTGCTTAATTTTTTTTTTCAATTTTAAAACGGTCACCCCTTAGTTGACAACAAATGAACAAAGAAGTGCATTTAATTATGACGTCACAGAGGTCATTATATGTATGGTATATGGATAACAACAGAACAAAGATGTCATTGAAAGGAAAACGATGCCAATTGTAAATATTGGAATTCGAACAAAATTCTTGTTTAATGAATAGCAAAGATCATCGGAATAGTTATAAACGTATAATTAAAACTGATTACCAAAAATTCTACCTATAAGGAAAATTGCAAATGAGGCCCACCCTCATAAGATAGGACGCGTTTAACTTAATAATGACCCGTAAATTATGATATTTTCATTATTTCATTATATATCCCAAGAGAGAAATCGACACAGATATACCTCCCCCAGGATAAAGGTTTCTGACGACATGCGCATCAAATTAAAACAGTACTCTTACCGTTTATCTAATTATGCGATCTACATAAATATCCATCTAATTCTTGTTTTCTCTTGTAAACATTTCACCGGCAAATTATGTCGATATCAAAAGTGCAATTTTTATCCAAAACAATTGTTGCGTTGTCGGTGATCAAATCTGGAAGAGTGCGGCTGGATTTGTAAGAATAAAATCTTTCATCAATAGCTATTTGTATTAATAGATTGGCGGGGCCGATTGTACATTTAATGGGAAACTAATTATCTCTTTAATGTTCGTATTTCTCGTCTGACACAAATCTTCGATAAGAGTTTAGATTTAAGACGAAGTAATTAGGACGACTAAAGCAAACGACCAGACATGCAGACAGTAAGACGGACAAGTAATATTTGGATTTATATGTTCCGGAAAATATGTACACTTGTTTCGTTTCGTTTCTTTTATTATATTTATTGTACCTCTTATGATGTAATTATGTATCGTTTGATGTGTCGACGTAAGGAGAGATGCGTGTTCTCTAAGCAGATGTTTCTGGTGGATTATCTATTCAATTAATCAATGGATTATCAACTAATTAATCACACTATCCCTGAAATCGGTTTAGCAATCAACTAATCATTAATTATTTATCTGTAATCGATTAATCAAATTGTTCTTTTATGATTAAGGCCGAGATAAATTCTTTTCTGATGTCTATTTTTGATATGTATTAAAAGCAAAATAACCAATAATTTAAGATTTCTGTAAGATTACGTCGTCAGCACTATTCTATTGCTTTAAGATTCTATGATTACTGCCTGTTCGTGTTTTTCGTGCGTGGGATTACGAAAAGATTAACGTATTATCGCATTCTGTGTTGTTTGTTAGCAAGCTATCTCGTTGCATAATCCTCTATAGGAGATTTTGAACAAAATCTTAAATGATTAAAAAGTACGTAATGAAAGATATCAAAACAGCTCAAGTCTGTAGGCCAAACAAGCAGAGAGAAAATTACAACTGAATAGGATATCTGTAGCATCCAATCACAGCGTTTAAATCAAACGTGGAAATCAAGAAAAGTATTGACAATTACTTATTTATGACAGAACTCTCATAAAATTTAAAACATGTTCACAACTGTAAAAAGTGGAAGACCTGCTTTAAATACGTGTAAATGACTTCAGTTATTTCAATCATTCTTCATTACGTAATACGTAAATAAATATGCCTTAAGATAATAGACTTGTCAAGATCGTATATATATATATGTAATATTATACAGTTAACCATAAACACAGGAATTAAGTATGCACATGTAATAAAGAAAACAAATCTCCTACTTCCCTGATTAAACCTTTTATTAAATCTGTCGTCGTCGTCGTCGTCGTCGTCGTCGTCGTCGTCGATGTTTTTGTCGATGTTATCGCCGTTGTTGTTCAACACAGGTTTAAATATGGTGTACATGTATTATCTAAATAAAGGTACCGCAAGCCAAATGTGTTGGATAAAATCGATACCACGAGAAAAACGGCTATATTCGAAGATAGGAGGATTACGTTTTTAGATATATTAAGTAAAAGTGTAGCTACATTTTGGTAATAAAGGCGCTTAAGTACATCGCCATGGGGAATCGTTCTCAAATGAATTGACCCCCATACTCAAGTTTATTGCAACAGAGAAATTGGCACATTATATGATAAACGAAAGGTATTTTAGATGCAATATATGTGTTACATTCAAATGATGTCTGAACCCCTCTGAATTACAATCCGACAGGTTTAAAAAGAAAAGACGTACTCTCTAAACGATAACGGTGAAACAATGATAAGATAAACTGAGCATTTAAACTTTAAAACCAAAGTCCTTTTGGTGAAAGCGTGATAGATTAGACGGGGAACAGACACAGCCTATTGTCTTCTTTATAAGGAAATACGTTTCGAAATATGACCATGGGGACGATAACTCGATACCAATTGAATTACGGCAACGCAATTGCCGCACGACAAAACCGGAATAAGACGATTCAAATAGAAAAACCAACTTCCGCTCGGTTTACTGAAAATACGGAATGTAATTTCTGGTGAAATCTTAACAGTTTTGTAATTAAGTTGTCGGACACACAAACTTTGTATTGAAGACGGGTTTTGATAAGAATATAGGATTACACTGTTAATTGGATATTCTGATTGGAAGATACGATATATATAATTTAGGACAGACGCAAACCTGATGCCTTCATTATATTACTGTCAGTTGCGTTCACTGAACTCTGAACTCTACGTATAGATGTAAAGAAAGCACAATTTAGTTTTGAAATATAATTCGTTTTTAGTACGCTGTTCCAAAAATAATTCGGCGACAAAGATATTTGAAGGATATATGACTCATATTGCAAATGCATAAATACGGAGTGTGTTCTAGGTATTGGTGATAGATGCAGTTAATCAGAAACATGTCTTTTTCAGATATATGCAATTTGTTCATGGTAAACTTCGTATTTCAAAATATAGGATTGTCTGTGCCATAACATGAATGTAGATGTCGACAGAATATAAATTAACGAAGTAACGGATTAATATAACATCGTTTTGTAACTGATGTTATATGTAAACGTAATATGCTTACCAATTTGTGAGCTCTTATTTCAGTCATTTCGGTTTCAAGAGTAGATCTTGTAGCTTTATTTTATTTTTATGTTAAGTTTAAAAGTAAATATACGTTAATCGTTTAAAGTCAAAACCTATCGATAAATTAAGACATATCAAATTAACCAATCGGTAATAAATAGAATACATCAAAGTCAAACATTACCCCATAAACAATAGAAAGGCAGTAACACGTTTAAAAGCAAGTTTACAATGGGAGACAAATGTCAGTTATACTTTCTTGTCACCGCAAGATGGCGCCGCGCTCACATTGGTCCCTTGATCGTGCGAACGTAGTCTATTTTAACAGGCCAATTGATAAATCAAGCTAGTGAATATTTCGATTATATCAGTAAATACACAAACTGAATTCCCTACTTCATAAATCACGTCTTTGGTGTACTTTTTCTTTTTTGAGAAATTCCGATGATGGAAGCTAGCAACGAAGTCTTTATGATTAGAGCATACCCTTTGGTTAGACAAAAGACAGTTCTTTAGTTGAGTTTCAATTAAAGAATTCCCCAAGCGTGTTAATTTAAATTATACTTATATACCTGGTTTAGTCTAAATATTCTCTTGAACATTTTTTGGCAATTTTACTTCAATTCCAATCACAAAACCCACGCACAGTTTTAGACTTTAGCACGGTTTCCTAATTTCCTCTACTGACGTTAATAGCTTTTGACTCAATTTTATTTTTTCTAACTTTTGATATTCAGTCTTTTATCTATTTAATAATGCGACATATGAAACAGAAATAAAATGAATATTCTCACTATCAAAGACTGCCATGTTTCTAGTTTAAACCCATTCAATGTGGACTTGCAAATACGTTACGTCATTGCCTTTATGAAAATGCTAATAAAAGTTAAAATAAAACAACTATTCAAGTTAACAACATTATAGATAAGGACAAAATTAAGTTCACACAAAGAGAACAATCGGATGAAAACTGCTTCATGTCTGAAGTATATCCATGAACTTCTTACGTTTATACAATTTTATAGCCATATTTCATAACATATTTTTGTTTCAAATATTGCGTTGACAAATTACAAAAGATGTTTTTGTTTTAACTTTATTTTTTATTCGATTTTATAGCCTGGTATTTAAAGATTTGCATTATTCGCACCTTGAACGTAATATTGTGGTGATTGACATGGTTCAGCTTTGATTTGTGGTTGACATATAGTTTAGATAATGCTACAGACGTGTTCAAGGCTATAATGTAAAGCATTTTCAACCTAAAATAGAAAGTGATGACGACGACAGCTAGAGACTTTTTTTGTGTCATAAACCGGACTTGATTTACAACATTTAACTCTTTAGAAATTGTCGGGCACACGTTTGGTCTAATCAGATCATAGGCATTGCTAAAAGGCATTTGTTGGGTTTACAACGTGATAGATAAAACACTTGTTGAAGTTAAATGATAACATTATTGCTAATGACCCGCTTTCACGACGCGTCAAGTGTTGACAGAGTTAGCTTGTAAAACGTCTGGAAAACTAAATCCGGAACCCTAACCGCAGGTTGGTTCAGGTCGATATGAAGTCATATCCGGATCCACTTTTGCGGCAGGTGCTGCCAGAAAATCGGATATATGTTGCGAGCAATCTGATCTTTATTGGGTTTCTGTTTTGTCCTCATCATTGGTAAATCATCGATTTGAGAGTAAATTTGATATTAAGAGACAGATGATACATTCAAGATAGCATTATAAGGAATCCCAATAACTACTAGACATGAATTAGCCCAGAAACGTGAACTGCCTGTGTTTTAATGACATTTCTCTGCGACAAATTTGATTCTGATCGAAAACCTATATATATATATATATATATTAATCTTAAGTTTCAAGACCTTAGTCTCTCATTTTTTAATAGCGTATTCTGTTTTAAAAACGTATATATAAATATATACACAATGTTGCATTCAAACCCAACCGATTATTTACGAAGTAAATATAACATTCTGTCAAATTCACTAAAGGTTAAATATGAATCTACATACCCGCCCATTCTTCATACACAATTATAAGCATAAGACATAAGGAGAAATGCACAATCCACATTTCCATCAGCGGCCTTGTGCATGCATATAAATAGACATCTAAGCATAATTTCCAAGGTGTAATATACACTTTTTACGTGTATTTACAAAAAAACTCAAAATTAACAATTGTATTTCATTTTACAGACATAGCTTTAATCATACGGATATCATTATTGAACAATTATTTACAAGAAGTTCTTTGTTAGCATGCGAGGACCTAGTTTATTGGAAAAAGCGTTTTTAAGTTTGAAGGAACGGCTGGTTTTATATTGAAATCAAAGACATTGAAAAAGGTTTAATAATTATTGAGTCGTAGAAGTAGGTTTATTACACAAAAAAGTCAACAAAAAAACAAACTAAATGTGTTCTTGGCTTTTTTATATGAGTGTTAAGGTAAAACTGTTACTACCCCTTATCTGGCTATCAACTTTAAGGGAGGTTTAAAGGATAGCACAAAAACTGTTCGGCTCAGTTAGAGAACAAAGTGCCAGAGGGAATTTTTCTGTAAATGTGTCTTTGACGTGATATTTCATTTAAACATTATAAAAATTGAAACTTGCACATTGAAAAAGGCCATAAAAAATATTATATCGAAAGGTGACAAAAATAATTCTCCGTGTGAGAGGACCTCGTCCAAGTTTCACTACTATAAACGTCAGCCTGTATTTTATTGCTACACGCAGAAATGTGCCCTATGTATTACTCACAATGTGTTGAAAACAGGTAATTATCCAACCAAACTACAACAAAAACCAAACACAACGCATGGCACGGATTGAAATATTAAAGCTGTATAACAAACCAAACTACAACAAAAACCAAACACAACGCATGGCATGGATTGAAATATTAAAGCTGTATAATAAACACAACTACAACAAAAACCAAACACAACGCATGGCAGGGAATGAACTATTAAAGCTGTATAATAAACCCAACTACAACTAAAACGAAACACAACGCATAACAGGGATTGAAATATAAGAGCTGAATAATAAACCCAACTACAACAAAAACCAAACACAACGCATGGCAGGGATTGAAATATTAAAGCTGTATAACAAACCAAACTACAACAAAAACCAAACACAACACAAGGCAGGGATTGCAATATTAAAGCTGTATAAAAAACCAAACTACAACAAAAACCAAACACAACGCATAACAGGGATTGAAATATTAAAGCTGTATAATAAACCAAACTACAACAAAAACCAAACACAACGCATAACAGGGATTGAAATATTAAAGCTGTATAAAAAACCAAACTACAACAAAAACCAAACACAACGCATGGCAGGGATTGAAATATTAAAGCTGTATTATAAACCAAACTACAACAAAAACCAAACACAACGCATGGCAGGGATTGAAATATTAAAGCTGTATAATAAACCAAACCACAACAAAAACCAAACACAACGCATGGCAGGGATTGAAATATTAAAGCTGTATAATAAACCAAACTACAACAAAAACCAAACACAACGCATGGCAGGGATTGAAATATTAAAGCTGTATAATAAACCAAAC
>JAUMGZ010212594.1:0-11878 GCA_032359645.1 Pododesmus macrochisma | reverse complement strand
ACAAAATACCGCGGGAGATTTTGCTCCGATTGACCTTTGACACAAGATGGCGGCAGAGTGTGCGATAGGTCTATTGTTTTTTTGTCTGGTCTCTGCTTAGTGGCGGTCTCCAATTTTATTTTCATGCATTTTGATTTTTTGCTATACGTTTTGATAGGACTGAGGTCAGTTAACACAGCTATTGAACACCCCACCCCTTGTTCCCCTTGGCTTTTAAAAACGAAAGCACATGAACAGATATACATAGCAACAGCATTATTTACATTGACGACCGCGGCAATAAACATAACTCGATGTAACGGAGTCGTTGATTGGTCAAGGTTTTATATGACCCTATTTTTAATTGGTTCACGAAAAAACAAGATGTCTGCTATTATGTTCAGGCACGTTCCGTGATTTTGACAGTTTGTTTTACACTGAAATCTTCAGTTTAGAACGTGTACTTATGTGAATTAGAATAAATTAGTTCAAGAACATTTTTATTTTCAAACGATGCCGCTTGCGATTCGAGATTATACATGGGAGGAGACAGAAGATGCCGTGTTTATTACAGTCCCATTGAAAGGTGCCAAACCAAGCAATGTCGACATTCTCTCATCAGACCAATTTCTTAAAGTAAGAACACCATTGTGTCACAAAGGAATTGGTAATGTGAAATTGGTAAACGCCAAGGAGACGAACGCAGGATTATCAATTTTGAAATGAGAATAATAATATCTGGTTTTTTCTTATGGTTTCAACACATTGTTGCTATAATATTTATAGCACTGAATTTTCGCACACAACAAATTGCACCGAGTTGTTTCGCACCGATTTTATCTAACATTTATTTAGTTGATTGCATGAGGGATTTTGTGTTGTAATAAATATATTTGATGTCATTTCAAAAATCCCTAATGCAGGTGATGTGTAAATCTATACGCGTGCACTTGTGTTGAATGTTGATAAGTAACCACAGAGGGAGTGGCTATATACACGACGGTCGTGTATATTAGACAAACGGCTCTCAAATGACTATATACACAACGATCGTGTAAATAGTCAAAAGCCCGCAAATGGCTATATACACGATCACTAAATATTCAGTTAATTGGTAATAAAAAATATTATTTTCAATACCACATTGAAAATAAAGCTTAGGAATTCATTTTTTTAAATCAAAATTTATGAAAAACTTTGTTTAAATGCATTTTTGGACTTAGTTTGTCAGCCGGTTTTGGCTCAGGTAAATCTGCCGTAAGCGACCCATATGCCTGTATGATGATTACTAATACTACTTCTAGTACAGGTCTGTGATATAATTAAGGAAATTAAGAAATCTTCATTTACCGATCTTATAAAAAAGTTACAACTTTTATATCCATATTTTTTTTATCATTAACAGAAACGTAGAAAGAATTGAAGTATTTGTCTCAGTCTTAAATAATTTCTGATTAAAAGTTTTACAATTTAATCTATAGATCTACTATATGATCTACTATAGGCACGAACTTCCAGCAAAGGAAAGAATTTTTATGATAGAAATGAAATTTTGATATAGATCTATATATTTAAATAATAATTAATAACAAAATGATGTAAAAGATAAGAGATATTCTTGTAAATCTCTGAGAAAATCCTAATTAAGTGGCTGCCGGTTACGTTTACATATTGCCTGGTAGATGCAGTCCATTCATTACCTGAACCAAGCTGACACACAAAGTTTCATTAAAAGGGCTTTGACAAGTTTTTTTAGTACATTTTAACTAAACAGTATTATCTTTCTTGTTTTATTTTCCAAATTGTCTTGAAAAAAGTAGTTTTTATTACCAAATTACTGTATAATGAACGATCGTATATAGCCATTTGAGCTGTTTTGGCTATAGACACGACCGTCGTGTATACAGTCATTTGAGAGTTGTTTGCCTATATACAGGACTGTCCTGTATATAGCCTCGGCCAACCAGGAAAGTAGTCTGACAGGTATATAGACGACCGAGGCTATATCCTTGTGTAATGGGTTTTCGACATAATTAAGTTCTGTGGTGATATCTCGGTGACTATGACCGTGACTATTGATTTTTGCAACATATTTGGTTTACCTTTGACTCTTGCTCCAATAACAAGGTGTGTCTGATTCAATGCTCCTCAAATAGGAAATATTATTTCAACTAGTAACGCTAGGACAATTTGATGACATTCAAAACAACGACATGTGTTTTCGACATATTCTAAATTCGAAACAGATTTAGGAACAGATATACCTTAGCGGGCAACTTTCTCCGGATTTGTTGACAAGTGATTCACCTGAATAGTTCGCCATAATTCCAAATTAATTTGATTTCTTTTGTATATTTCAAAAGTTGAAAGAAATGGGAAACAGGTTATATGATGCATTCCCCTCGACACATTTTTCATCAATATTTATCATATATTAAATTACCATGTATCTGTGCGATTATAAATTTGCAGAAATGAAAAGATCTAAGAAAAATTCATAATAAATTCCATTCATTGCATAATGTTTAATTAAAATATGTACAAAATTTAGGAGAAAATTTGACTTTGCTGACACTTCTAACTGCATTAGCTAGGGAAGTACATGTACATGGCATTTGGAGAGTGATTTCAATTAAAAAAAGGAAAAAATATGTCACACATGATATTTTTACAGGAAGCATGAAAATATTCTGTCATCAAAATGGCGATGAAAGATATATATTTCCACGCAGACGTGACCAGAGATTCCAGAGAAGTTTTGGCACTAAAAATATATTCAAGTTTTTTAATTGTAATACTGTTTTCAGAAAAAGTGGTAAAACTACTATAAAACCTGAAAATGCATAAATTGAAATAAACACACTATTTATGACCAACAACTGATTTCTCATCATTGTTACAATAGCCCGGTTTGAGGCTGTCAAAAAACCAGAAATAGACGCGGCCTATGACAGGGTCCCGCATGCGCATGCAATAGCAGAAAAAGAAAGTAGATCGATTTCAGATGACGATTGAAAACGTATGTCGGGACGATATACACAAATGGCTCTTAGATCATGGCAGATGGCTATATACACTAGTGTTAATTATGCAGTCATTTGGTAATCAAAACTACCATATTCAAGACAGTTTGTAAAATAAAGCATGAAAGAAATTAATAATTAGTTTAAATGTTGAAAAACCTTTTTTAAGCACTTTATATTGAACTTTGTGTGTCTGGTTGCATGTTTGGCTCAGGTAATGCATTTGAACATGTGGGGTGGAAAAGTTGTAGCCCGAGCCCCAGCCCCAGCCCGATAAACTGAGCTCAATACCACAAAAACCACTTTTGATAACGAAATGTTTAACATTAGGACATATACATCAAATATTTTTGGTGAAAATTTATGAAGATATGCACAAATTTTAATTTTGAAAGGTGGAAAACTTGTAGTCGAGATCGGCCAAAATCCGATCTTCAATGCGTCAGTTATCAGACCATGTGCCTTTTCGGATGAGAAACCTACACGGATAAGTACATGTGTATAATATGCATATCATATGTAAAAATTTAGAATTATTTCTATCAATTTAATGATATATGCGCGAAAATCAAATATTTTAATGGATTACAATATCAGGTGAACCAAATCGGGCAGCTAGGGGAAATAACTCTGTTGAATGACTAGCAATTAATGATAGACTTGCAGAGTTTTTGCTTTTAATTCCATTTTCAAATATTAAACATGTGTATTGCAAAAAAATCATTTTAACATCATTTAATTTTATTTTTATAGAGCTATATATGTTGTTGTTAGTGTAGTGGTAGTAATCATACAAGTAAAAGTACATTTAAACAAAGTTTTTGATAAATTTTGATTCTGAAAAATGAATTCCCATGCTGTTTTTTCAATATTGTCTTAAAAATAGTAATTTTGATTGCCAATTTTGAATTAACTGAATATTTAACAATCGTGTATATAGCCAATTGAGAGCGGAGAAACTCACTACCTCAACACTTTATTACTTAGTACAAAACAACTAAGAGCAAAAACATACAAATAATATTTATTATCATACATCAGGCCTCGCAACCTTTTTCAGTCAAGCCAGAATTTTCAGAAAATGAAAAAAACAGACTGGCTGAACTTTTTTCACAATTGCAATAAGACTTATGCCAACTTTCTTTTTTGCCTTCCTAAAGAATGTCAGGGCCGTAACCTGTGGTAAATTGGTGCCCCCTGGGTGCAAAACAATTTTTTTCTGCCACACACATATATTTGGATTTTGCTGATTTCCCAGGAATTTTGTCATATAAAAAGAAAAATTGCAAAATTTCTGTAGTGACACACGTTTCTTTGTTGATAATACCCAAGGTATTTCTAATATACAAAACGAATTATGGTCACAGTGACTTTGAAATTCTGTAGACTAATCCTATCTGTCAGTAGATCTGTAATAGCACGGAAAATCTGTAGAAAACGAATTTATCATTCTGTAAATTTGGGAGGCCTGATATATCATCATAAAAAAGTAAAAATAACAACAAAAATAAGAGACTTGTGTATACATATGTATATATATATACATGTTCTTTTAATGTTCAGTACGAAACAATTCAGGGTGAAACCATCCACCAAGTGCGAACTTGTTTTTGTGCGAAACAATTCGTATCATGATACGTTGATGTAAAAAAAACAGAAATGAACAAGATTTTTATTAAAACAGAAAATACCAAATATTTATTTATCATTGCATGAAATAAAGTTGATATGACACTGATGACAGCAAACTAGCTTGAAGTTAGTCACTAAATTCAAAAGTCTATCACTCATCAGTGTGAAAATGGAAGGTAAATTGTACTGGCATAAATATAAGTGACCATATCATTGTTGACTTGTTGAATTTTCCCAAAATCTCAAGTATTGGGATTAAAAATTCCCAAAAAGCCTAGAAAAACTCTTATAAAGGAACTACTTCAGTCGACATTTACTACGCTATTACTATATTATGTAAATTCCTTGTAAAAATTAAATGGTTAACATTTTTATTTCAATTGACTAAAGTTGCTTTAGCTGTTCCTTGCATGGTCCCCTTTCGTATTTGTGTCCAACGCTGCTATACCAAGTCCATGATTAGGCTGCTCTGACTTCTGATTGGCTGAGACATTTATGACTTCTTGTCAAGAACTGTTGGTCAAATTTTCATAAAACCTGTGGAATCTGATGTTCTTTAAGCATGGGCCCCTTTCAAATTTGTGTAAAACATTTCTTAACCCCATCTAATATGGCTGCCCTGGCTTCTGATTTGGTTAGACATTTTGATTTTTAGTCTATTCAGACCAAAGGTCTTAGGTGGACTTTTCTCATAAAAATCCTTTCCGTCTTCTGTTGTCGGTCTGTCGTCGTTTAACTTTTCATATTTTCGACCTCTTCTCCTAAACCACTGGACCAATTCCATCCAAACTTGGTAGGAAGTATTCCTAGGGGAAGGGGATTCAGATTTAATCAAATAAAGGGGCTCGGCCCAAAGGGGTGTCACTAAAGGGCCAAAAAATTTCGAAAATCTAATAAACTTAAGAAGGCCTAGGGCTTATATAATGCTTTGATATGTAGTAACTTTAGGGCATGGAGAACCAAGTTTGTTCAAGGCATGACCCTAGGGTCAAAATATGTTATGCATTTTGGGGTCAAAGTTCAACCCTATAGGACGTTTTGAGGATACTCACCCGTATTCTCCCTTGCAACCAATTTAGGTGTGTTTGTGCAACTCCAGGAGGATCCGCCTCCAAGGGGTGCCTATTCACATTTTTGACTTCTTTCCCTAAACCACTGGACCAATTTCATCCAAACTTGGTAGGAAGGCATTCCTAGGGGAAGCGGATTCAGATTAGTTCAATTAAAGGGGCTCCACTAGTATTGGCGGGACCAAAAGGGGAAAATTTGACAAAATTTCTAAAATCTTCTAATTAAGTAGAATGCCTAGAGTGTAATGCTTTGGTATGTTGTAACTTTAGGGCATTGAGAACCAAGTTTGTTCAAGGCATGACCCTAGGGTCAAAGGTATTCAAGTTCCAACAATTAACTTATAGGTCTATTTAATTCGGATGGAATCAATGGGCCTTTTGTTTGACTTCTTGTCAAGAACCTTTGTCTTGATCAGATTTTGACTTAGAGTTTTGCAGTGCTTGACACTGAGCTGGCACTTGCCAATGGGGAGAAGAACCCTATCTTAGCAATCAAAAATCGCCAAAATGAGGTGGTTGTTGGCCCAAATTAGAAAGATTTTGCGAGTGATTAAAAGCACCGATATGGAATCTGAAATAGAATTTTCAATAAATAGCGCTGTTTTGGGTCGTATTTTTGATTTAACATTTCACGCATTGCCAATCGAGTCTCTCCCTACTGTGTGGAAACGATTAAACGATTGGCTTGTTGGTCATGAAGGCTTCAATCTGATCTAATCAAAAAGCGGATAACGAAGCTGAACCTAAAATAACTACATACATGTATGTACTACTTGTACGTCTTTTGTCAAATGGATGGGGATTCATAAAACGGTCTGCAAATATTTTCTTGATCATTCTAATGATTATGATTTACACGCATAAATCTATATGTCATTTCACATGCTTGCAGTAAAATCTTAATTTGCAATTATGTTGATTCCAAAAAGATAGTGAAAGCCTTCCTCAAATTGTTTTATGGAAAACACAGATACAGATACCAATCAGTTTGTCGTCTGTCCGTCGTCTTCGTTAACTTATACATTTTAAAATTCTTCTTAAAAACGTCTTAGGCAATTATTACCAAACTTGCTGTGAATGTTCCTTGTATGGTCCCCTTTCAGATTTGTGTTCAATTTTGCTGAATTCTATCCAATATGGTCGCCATGGCTTCTGATTGGCTGAGATATTTTTGACTTCTTGTCAAGAACCATTGGTCAGATTTTCACAAAAACTTGAGTGTACATGTTTCTTGCATTGCCCCCTTTCAGATTTGTGTTCCATTTTGCTGAATGCCATCCAAAATGGCCGCCATGGCTTCTGATTGGCTGAGACATTTTCATCTTCTTTTCAAGAACTGTTGGTCAGATTTTCACGAAACTTGATGTACATGCTCTTGCATGGCCCTCTTTTAGATTTGTGTTAGATTTTGCCGAATTCTTTTCAATATGGCCGTCATGGCTCCTGATTTGCTGAGACATTTTCGACACCTTGTTAAGAACCCTTGGTCAGATTTTTATTAAACTTGATGTACATGTTCCTTGCATGGCCCCCTTTAAGATTTGTGTTCGATTTTGCCGAATTTCATCTAATATGGCTGCCATGGCTTCAGATTGGCTGAGACATTTTCAACTTCTTGTCAAGAGCTGTTGGTAAGATTTTCATGAAACTTGAGTGTACATGTTTCTTGCATGGCCCCCTTTCAGATTTGTGTTCGATTTTGCTGAATTCCATCTAATATGGCCGCCATGGCTTCTGATTTGCTGAGACCTTTTTTGACTTCTTGTCAAGAACTGTTGGTCAGATTTTTTTCGAAACTTGATAAATAAGTTTCTTGCTCGGCCCCCTTTTTCAGATAACTGTTTGATTTTGTCAAGTTCCAACCAATATGGCTGCGGTGGCTTCTGATTTGCTGAGACATTTTCAACATCTTGTCAAAAACTGTTGGTCAGATTCTCACGAAACTTGATATTTCGTGTTTCTTGCATGTCCCCTTTTTTCAGATTTGTGTTCAATTTCACCAAATTCCATCTAATATGGCCGTCATGGCTTCTGATCGGCTGAGACATTTTCAACTTTTTGTCAAGAGCCGTTGGTCAGATTTTCACGAAACTTGAGTGAACATGTTTCTTACATGGCCCCCTTTCAGATTTGTGTTCAATTTTGCCGGATTCCATCCAATATGGCAGCCATGGCTTCTGATTGGTTGAGACATTTTTCAACTTCTTATCAAGAACCGTTGGTCAGATTTTCACGAAACTTGAGTGTACATATTCCTTGCATGGCCCCCTTTCAGATTTGTGTTCAATTTTGCAGGATTCGATCCAATATGGCGCAGCCATGGCTTCTGATTGGCTGAGACATTTTAGACTTCTAATCAAGAACGGTATTGTAAAAAAAACGTTTTGTAAAAAAAAGATTTTTAGGAAACTTGATGTACATGTTCCTTGCATAGCTCCCGTTCAGATTTGTGTTCGATTTTGCCGAATTCCATACAATATGGCTGCAAAGAAAAGTTGGTCAGATTTTCACAAAACTTGAGTGTACATGTTTTAGGGACCAATCTTGGTTCATTTTGCTGCCGTTTAACGGCACTTTCCCCTCAAGATAATGGTACCTAAATTCCCCTATTTTCCCCCTTAAACTCCCCTTTTTCTGCAAAATAAATATTTCAAAATCTTATAAATGCTTTTTTTTCCCCCTCATAAATACAAAATGTATCTTAAGCAACAATTGAAAATCATCGATCATTCTTGATTATTTCCGGAAGTTCATGAAGCACATGATATCCCATCATACGTATGCGTAACATCCGGAACAAACAGAAACTAGTCAGCTTATGTATCTTTCTTCCAAGTAGGGAAAAAGTCCCCTTTTTACTGAAAGGGCACTTTCCCCAAAACCTAGATTAATCCCTGAGTTTCTTGCATGGCCCCTTTTCAGATTTGTGTTCGATTTCGCCAAATTCCATCCAATATTGCTGCCATGGCTTCTGATTGGCTGAGACATTTTCAACATATTGTCAAGAACCGTTGGTCAGATTTTAAAGAAACTTGATGTACATGTTCCTTGCTTGGCCCCCTTTAAGATTTGTGTTCAATTTTGCCGAATTCCATCTAATATGGCCGCAATGGCTTCTAATTGGCTGAGACATTTTCAACTTTTTGTCCAAAGCCCTCATTCAGATTTTCACATAACTTGAGTGTACATGTTTCTTGCATGGCCTCCTTTCAGATTTGTGTTCGATTTTGCCGAATTCCATCTAATATGGCTGTCATGGCTTCTGATTGGCTGAGACATTTTTTTAACTTTTTGTCAAGAGCCGTTGGTCAGATTTTCATGAAACTTGAGTGTACATGTTTCTTGCATGGCCCTTTCAGATTTGTGTTCAATTTTGCCGGATTCCATCCAATATGGCAGCCATGGCTTCTGATTGGCTGAGACATTTTTAACTTCTTATCAAGAACCATTGGTCAGATTTTCGTGAAACTTGATGTACATGTTCCTTGCATGGCTCCCTTTCAGATTTGTGTTTGATTTTGCCGAATTCCATTTAATATGGCCACAATGGCTTATGATTGGCTGAAACATTTTCAACTTTTTGTCAAGAGCCCTTGGTCAGATTTTCTCGAAACTTGCTGTACATGTTTCTTGCATGGCCCCCTTTCAGATTTGTGTTCGATTTTGCTGAATTCCATCTAATTTTGCCGCCATGGCTTCTGATTTGCTGAGACATTTTCAACTTTTTGTCAAGAACCGTTGGTCAGATTTTCACAAACTTGAGTGTACATGTTTCTTGCATGGCCCCTTTCAGATTTGTGTTAGATTTTGCCGGATTCCATCCAATATGGCAGCTTTGGCTTCTGATTGGCTGAGACAATTTCAACTTTTTATCAAGAACCGTTGGTAAGATTTTCACGAAACTTGAGTGTACATATTCCTTGCATGGCCCCCATTAAGATTATTGTTTGATTTTTTCAAGTTCCATCCAATATGGCGGCTGTGGCTTCTGATTGGCTAAGACCTTTTTTGACTTCTTGTCAAGAACTGTTGGTCAGATTTTTTTCGAAACTTGATGTATAAGTTTCTTGCATGGCCCCCTTTTTCAGATAACTGTTTGATTTTGTCAAGTTCCAACCAATATGGCCGCCTTGGCTTCTGATTGGCTGAGACATTTTCAACATCTTGTCAAGAACCGTTGGTCAGATTCTCACGAAACTTAATGTACATGTGCCTTGCATGGCCCCCTTTAAGATTTGTGTTAAATTTTGCCAAATTCTATCTTATATGGACTCCATTGCTTCTGATTGGCTGAGACATTTTCAACTTCTTGTCAAGGACGGTTGGTCAGATTTTCAAGAAACTTGATGTACATATTCCTTGCATGGCTCTCTTTCAGATTACTGTTTGATTTTGTCGAGTTTCATCCAATATGGCTGCTGTGGCTTCTGATTGGCTGAGACATTTTTGACTTCTTGTCAAGAACTGTTAGTCAGATTTTCAGGAAACTTGATATTTCGTGTTTCTAGCATGTCCTCTTTTTTCAGATTTGTGTTTGATTTCGCCAAATTCAATCTAATATGGCCTTCATGGCTTCTGATTGGCTGAGACATTTTCAACTTTTTGTCAAGAACTGTTGGTCAGATTTTCACGAAACTTGAGTGTACATGCTTCTTGCATGGCCCCCTTTCAGATTTGTGTTCAATTTTGCCAGATTCCATCCAATATGGCAGCCATGGCTTCTGATTAATTGAGACATTTTCAACCTCTTATCAAGAACTGTTGGTAAGATTTTCACGAAACTTGATGTACATATTTCTTGCATGGCCCCCTTTCAGATTTGTGTTCGATTTTGCTGAATTCCATCTAATATGGCCGCCATGGCTTCTGATTTGCTGAGACCTTTTTTGACTTCTTGTCAAGAACTGTTGGTCAGATTTTTTTCGAAACTTGATAAATAAGTTTCTTGCTCGGCCCCCTTTTTCAGATAACTGTTTGATTTTGTCAAGTTCCAACCAATATGGCTGCGGTGGCTTCTGATTTGCTGAGACATTTTCAACATCTTGTCAAAAACTGTTGGTCAGATTCTCACGAAACTTGATATTTCGTGTTTCTTGCATGTCCCCTTTTTTCAGATTTGTGTTCAATTTCACCAAATTCCATCTAATATGGCCGTCATGGCTTCTGATCGGCTGAGACATTTTCAACTTTTTGTCAAGAGCCGTTGGTCAGATTTTCACGAAACTTGAGTGAACATGTTTCTTACATGGCCCCCTTTCAGATTTGTGTTCAATTTTGCCGGATTCCATCCAATATGGCAGCCATGGCTTCTGATTGGTTGAGACATTTTTCAACTTCTTATCAAGAACCGTTGGTCAGATTTTCACGAAACTTGATGTACATATTCCTTGCTTGGCCCCCTTTCAGATTACTGTTTGATTTTGTCAAGTTCCATCTAATATGGCTGCTGTGGCTTCTGATTGGCTGAGACCTTTTTCAACATCTTGTCAAGAAAACCGTTGGTCAGATTTTCATGAAACTTGTTGTTGATGTTCCTTGAAATTTAGTTTAAAGATATTACTGCATTGCTAAAGTAACAAGGTGGACTCTAAGGCCAAATTGTCCTCTTGTTCAAATGAGGCCAAGTTAGACTCATTCTACAGGGGGCACCACTAGGGGGCCAAAAGGGGCAACGTTTAACACAAATTCAATAAACTAAGTCTTTGTAAGTTAACCTGAGCCCTTCTTGCTCAGGTGAGCTATATGAAGACATCAAAACTCGTCTGTCGTTGGTGTAAACTTTTCACATATTTTGACTTTTACTCAAAACTATACTGGACCAAATTTTAACCAAACTTGGTAGGAAAAATCCTAAAGGGAAGGGTATTCAGATTTGTTAAAATAGTGAGGTTTGGTCTCCAGGGTGCGCTGCTAGGGGGCTTCAATGGCCGAAAATTTGTAAAAATTTCAAAAATCTTCTTATAAACATTGACAATCAAGTTTGTTCAAGGCATGACCCTGGGATCAGAAATAGATTAGAGGCCACGGTGGCCTAGTGGTTAAAGTTGCAGACTTGTAATCATAAGAGCCCTTCACCTCCTAGGTTCGATTCCCTTCAGGGCGGCCTAGTGTGAGAAAGTTGCCAGTGACTTGCCGCAGGTCGGTGGTTTACTCCGGGTACTCCGGTTTCCTCCA
>JAUMGZ010212583.1:0-11878 GCA_032359645.1 Pododesmus macrochisma | reverse complement strand
AGATCTGGGGTTCGCGACGGGGTAATTCACACAGAGTTTTGGCTCCTTCCTCTTATAAATATTATATTTATCGGAGGCAAGATTCAGGTTGCATTTTGTTTTCTTACATTAGAGGGTAAACAATTGATATCGTTTAATTAAATGGTACTTACTGCATCTTCTAATGACATCATTCCATCAGAATTTTGTGCACATATGTGAGTTACAATGTTCTCCAAAATGAGGGGATCAGACTCCGTACCAGAACCAAATTCATGGTTTAACTGAGATATCTGATCTTTGCTTGATTGAGCGAAAACCTATCAATGATAAAACTAAACAATTTAGATACTTCAGCAGACATTTTTTATGATCTAAGCAACTAAATATTTCAGGAAACAAATTTTGAGAAATTAATTGCCAACAACTTGTTAGATTCTAAAGAGAAAACAAATTAGTTATAACAAAATTTGCAAAATGGGTGCCATGATAGTGGACATCTTGATTCTACAACTTCAAAACATATTTTGT
Organism: Pododesmus macrochisma; assembly: GCA_032359645.1. Taxonomy (NCBI): domain Eukaryota; kingdom Metazoa; phylum Mollusca; class Bivalvia; order Pectinida; family Anomiidae; genus Pododesmus; species Pododesmus macrochisma. The sequence continues at coordinate 11,368 of JAUMGZ010212583.1, read as the reverse complement.
TATTTTTTGATGATTTGTTGTTGAGTCAAATCTTTTGTTTTAGAAAACACTATATGCGATATGCAAACAAAATATGGTAAGGTATGCTTTTAAAGTCATAGACAATTAGTAATATGTACACATAAATATAAAAAATTAACAGATGTCTACAGACTTATTTATAGGGTTGTATGGGCTACCTTAACATTGAAGACACCAATTATAAAATATCCTATTGAAAAACTACCTCAATGTTAACAAGCATTCCTTTTCTCCAAAATCCACAAAAAGTAAAAACAACGGATACAATGCAACTATTAACCAGATTTAAAACCCAATTTAAAACAAATTTTTTCAAGAAGGATTTTATATTAATTGTTATATATCATGATGATAAGTATGCAAAAAAGAAGAAGAAGAAGAAGAAGAAATCCTTAAACAATAATCTCTCGTATATCTGGATATCAATAAATCACAGTGAAGTTCATTACTGGAAACAAAAAACTTACAAAATTCTTATTGAGTCTAGCTTCCTGGTGAAGCATACTGCCTTGGATACAACGACCAGAGGTGTGTCTCGCTACTGTATCTACGTGTAACTGGTAATATCAAACATTAACATGTGGTTACAATTTACAAATACGCAGTAATATAATGGATATTTCAAAAGGTTCTCCTAAATAGAATCATATTCTATAAAGCAGAAAATGAAAAAGCAAAAAAAAAGTTTTAGTTGTTTTACAACTAAAGAATTGTTATCAAATCAAAGGCTTCCAAATTACAATTTTAGATAACTCTTCAACACAGTATGTATTTGTAAAGGATTAATCAATGATTAATAACTAAAGAACGATCATAATATTTTTCACTTTTATGAAAGAAAACTACACACACTTTTAATTCCAACCATATTATGTAGAATCGATATATACATACCCTGTTTGGGTTATCTCCCATCAAAACATAGGACACAACCATACCACGGTTCCCCATGTCCCTTGTCACTCCTGACAAACTCAATCTTACCTATATATCAAAAAGACGTCTAAATGACTAAATGATCTTCATAAACACAGCTCTGCTAATTCAATGTCATGCAATAATACGTAAGTAGCCAAATATGACTAACCTAAATCGAATATTGAAGAAATTATGTCCCAATAAAGCATTTATACAAACAAGAATTTTACAAAATTAAATGTCTCGTCGTACCCACTTTGTCTGTCAACGCATGCATTTCCCCCACAACAAATGAAATTTTTATTTCCATTGGAATTTTTAAGTCATATTTATCCCGTGGAATCATATGTTAGCTTTAAATGTCGCTGCTACATTTCAGGTGACAGTACAACCAAGTAAATATCAATATTGTTATGGAATTACAACAAAAACAACCCTCCCACCCCCGGGTGCTAATTTTGACAAAGCCCAAAAAAGTCATCTGTCAAGGCAACATATATATATAATAAACTATACTTCTGAAACAGACAAATTAGATTGGAATTTTGTCTTAATAATGAATGCATTGGTAGAATATACTAGCAAAGTACAGGAGTGATTATTAATTATTAAAAGTGACTTTTTCATATAGAAATACAACTGTTTGTAAAAAATTGCACAATGTGAATGTAACATAGTTATAATACTGGAACGGTGATGTAGATGCGCAGTTACTTAAACTGAAATGCAAATTTATTAGATGTTAACATATGAAAAACACAACTGCTTAACGTTGATCGAAATGACAAAGTACAACACGCACCAAAATTTAAAAAAAGAATCAGTTGAGATTCAATGAGCCAAAAGAGCCAAAAACCCGTTATATATGTTAAAATGCGTTGTTTATGGAATGTGTGCGCAAAATTTGAAGTCAATCAAACAAACATTAAGAAGATGTGTCCAAAACTCAGCATGCATCAAATATTCGTGTTTTTTACCCAAAAATTGGACCCAAGCATTCTAAATCTTCATTTCTGCCCCGCATTGTGTTATACACCCTATGACCCAAATGTGTACCAAATTTGGTCGGTGTAGTGCCTACAGTTTCCGAGAAACAGAGCTAAACTTCTTAACGTTATTGTTGAAGCAGACACAGACGCCGACGGAAAAGTAACACGATAGTCTCGCTTTTGCTACTTCGTCGCGGCAAGACAAAAAGGGGGCAACAAATCTGGCAAAATAGGATATATTTTTTCCTGATATATATACCAGGATAGGTTTTGTTTTGTTTTATTGATGTTTAATGTTCCTTCAACTCATGTTTAGCTTCATATTGAAATGGTGTCTGCTTGAGACAGTGTGCACTGATAGTGTCTTTATAGTGCTGTATTACTGGAATATCATTCCATAGGCACATTGACATGATTCTTCGCTACGTCAAATTATTCTGATACCGTGCCAACCAGTCCTTCTCCTACCCGATAATGCTAAGCAATTAGCAGGGAGCAAGAAGTTTACCTAATTTTAATGTCTTAGGTTTGATGCGACAGAGAACAATATTATGATATGCAAGTAAACCAAATTTTGCTTACGTACCTCATGCAAAAATAATGTGTATTTCTGATGCTATAGTTCTGTTACTTTGTGAAATATGTATATAAACTGTATATGAATGTATAAGCTTGGATAGGATACTAGTTAACCCAATATCAGGTTGGCGGCGCAGTGACTCATAGCTAGAGCATTCGCCTCGTGATCCAGTAGGCGCAGGTTTGATTCAGAGACAGGCCACAGCAAGACTTAAGAAGTTCAAATTAGGTAATCTTCTCACTCCCTGCTAAGTGCTCAGCATTACCTTGTAGAAAGGAGGACTGTCTGGCTCGGTGTCAGGATAATGTGACCGAGTAAAGTATCATCTCAATGTGTCTGGGACGTACTATTTCATTGAGACAGCACCATTAAGTCACCATCAGTGTGCACTGTCACAAGCAGACACCAACTTGTTATGACCAAGACATGCGTTAAAGGGATATTAAACCCCAATGAAACAAACAAACAATCAAACAATTTCATGTTACTGACCCAGATATTTAGATGAACTTATGCAGTTGATTAAAGCAGAAGCTAGGAAGATTGGTTTGTGTTCTATGACATATATAAGCTTAGCTATACAGAAGTTATAACTATAGTGTTTACCTGTAAGGCATCATCTTCTAGTGATATATCCTCCCCCACTGTTGTGGTTTCAGTTGTAGCGTGTCCATCCGTGAACACAATAACCTTTTGGGGGATTTTATAACCAGCAGCACTTATAGAATTATCTATAAAATAGTCAAACAGTTTTACGTTATACTGTAAGAATAGTATATCATCTGGAAGTGTTTCAACAATTAGAAACTGGAGCGCGCAGTGCCTGATAAACTTGACAAAATCAATTGGTAAAGTTACATTGTGTGAAAAAAATGAAAGATACATAAACCTTGAAATTCTTTAAATTTAACTAAAATAAATTTTCTCTGATTGGCCATTGATAAATCTGGTTTGAGGATTTTATAAAATATTGAAGAAGAAAAAAGTCTTAAAATTGCAATAAGCGACTAGTTTAACAAGAATTTCATGAAATTAAATGTCTCGCCGTGTCCGCTTTGACCTCCAGTGCATGCATTTCCCCCACAAAACAATGAAATTTTAATTTCCATTGGATTTTTTAAGTTAAATTTATCCTGTGGAGAATAATATGCTAGCTTTGACTTTCAATACACATCCACAGAACCACACAAAAAAGTAATTAAATAATCTGAAATGAAAGGTGAATATACCTATGTTCCCTTACACAGAATTATAATGTCTCCGCTACATTCCAGGTGGTAATATACTAGCAAATTACAGGCGTGATTATATATGTCCTGCATTCAACTCTACACCCTATGGCCTAACTATGTTGTAAATTTGGTCTAGGACCTTAACTTTTCGAGATACAGCACAAAAAGCTAAACGCAACTTCTTAACGTTATTCAAAATGACGAAGTACAAAAACACAAAAATTTAAGAAATTAATTTGTGCTTAAATAAGACGTTGTTTATGGCACGTTTAAGGAAAATGTGAAGTCAATCGAACAAAAAACAAAGAAGTTATGTCTAATTCTAATAATGTGTTTTACCCCACAAAGGAGCCTAAGCATTTTCATTTATGTCCTGCGTTCAGTTAAACACCCTATGACCTAACTATTTAGCAAATTTGATTTGTCTAGCACCATAACTGTTCAAGATACAGCACACAACACAGAGCTAAACATAAATTATTAACGTTGATCAAAATGACAAAGTACAACAACACGCCAAAATTTAACAAACAAGAGACATATTGGGCATTTACATCCCTCTGGTTGAAATTTGCCAAGAAGTTTCAAAGGAAAAGTCGTTTAAAGGCAAACTGTCAAGTTAACCCCTTTAAACCCCGCCCACCTGTCCCCTTGGGCGTGCGTCAGGGACTTCATTTGTACAATCTTGAATCCTCTTACCCTGAGGATGCTTCCTGCCAATTTGGTTTGAAATCTGCCCAATAGTCTCAGAGAAGATGTCGCTTGAAGGCATACTGTCAAAGTACCCCTTTTGGCCATTTGTAAAATCTTGAATTCACTTACCCTAAGGATGCTTCCTGCTAAATTTGGTTGCAATCTACCCCATCGTCTATGAGGAGATGTCGTTTAAAGGCATACTGTAAAATTTACCCTTTTTAAACCCCGCCCAATTTTCTCGATGGGTCAGGGACTTTATTTGTACAATCTTGAATCCTCGTTTTCTAAGGATGCTTTCTGCAAAGTTTTGTAGAAATCTGCCTTATAGTCCCAGAGGAGATGTCGTTTAAAGGCATACTGTAAAATTACCTCTTGTGGCCCCGCCCACCTGTTCTCCGGGGGGTCAGGGACATCATTTGTACAATCGTTCATCCTCTTCCCCTAAGGATGCTTCATGCCAAATATGGTTGAAATGTGCCCAATAATCCCAGAGAAGATGTCGTTTGAAGGCATACTGCCAAATTACCCCTTTTGACCCCGCCAAATTTTCTCTAGGGGTCAGGTACTTCATTTGCACAATCTTGAATCCTCGTTTTTTAAGGATGCTTCCTGCAAAATTTTGTAGAAATCTGCCTTATAGTCTCAGAATAGATGTCAATAAAGGCATACTGTAAAATTTACCTCTTTTGGCCCCGCCTATCTGTCCCCTGGGGGTCAGGGTCTTTATTTGTATAATCTTGAATCCTCTTTCTCTAAGGATGCTTCCCGTCAATTTTTGTTGAATTATGCCCAATTGTTTCAGAGGAGATGTCATTTAAAGCAAAGGTTAACGACAGACGGACGGACGACAGACGGGCGACGAACGGGATTTGTTTTAGAATCAATTTAAGGTTAAATGAGCCAAAAACCCGTAATATATATATATGTTAAAGTGCGTTGTTTATGGAACGTGTGCGCAAACTTTGAAGTCAATCGAAAAAAAGAAGTTATGTCCAATCCTCAAAATGCACCAAATATATATTTTTGTTACTAAAAAAGGGACCCAAGCATTCTAAATCTTCATTTCTGTCCCGCATTGAGTTATACACCCTATGACCCAACTGTGTACCAACTTTGGTCGGTGTAGTGCCTATTGTTTTCTGAGAAACAAAGCTAAACGCAACTTCTTAACGTAATTTTTGACGCCGACGCCGACGGAAAAGTAACATCATAGTCTCGCTTTCGCTCCTTTGTTGCGGCGAGACAAAAAATAAAGGAGAAAAGTCAAAATCAAAATTTGGTTGCTGAATTTCTTTTGAAGTTTTCTTAAATATTTAACCATTTGATTTGTGAATTTGATGTCAAACCTCTGGAACATTAGGACACTTCTCTTGGGTATTAACAAACAATTGCTACAATTTTGGATAACTTTTCTTACACATCTATAAAGATTTGACTAGTGCACATTTGTACATATAAACAAGTGTGACAAAATTGATAATTGTATTGTGTTCTTGACCTTAAAAATAAAGCCTCAGTAATACTGAAGCTAATACATACAGCTCCTTTATGAAATGAAAGCTATCTGATGCGAATTGTTTTTAGATTGTTTAAATTTGTCAAAATTTTCACTACACTTTATCATACAAATGCAATCTTACGAGGTCGACCAGCAGCTGCAATACACATCAAAAGTCCTGCAACCAAGGGGCTTCTTCCTCCAGGCTGTAGCTGATCTGAATATACATTTCATTGCAAACTGTAGTTTATAATTGTGATGTCATCCACAAACATTCTAGCACTTTTTACAATATATAAGTTTCTTAAACAGCGTTTTGCTAAACCTTATTTGATATAAACTTTATTGCATTAGTTTAAACATATTTGATGGTCATAGATATTGACAAAAGGATCGGGCAAAAGTTATCACAACTTAGGAGGAATTTTTTCAAAGTTATTTTATTTTAAGTCCAAACACTTATGATTTGCTAATTCTGACATTCATAGACTGAGTTATCATTTTATTAATACTGAATACCTTAGGTATTTTGCAATCATTCCTCCACTTTTATAATATCTTTATTATTTTAGCTTACACAGTAGTATCGAAAATGGCTATTCAAGAGTTATCAAAAATGTTCTTTTTTTTTATAACTAGTACAGTATTAAAGATAAACTTGTATATAAAACATATTTTCCGTTTAAACCAACAAACAAAAGGACCATTGGACATTAACGTCAATCTGGGTGAAATAGGCCTTTAAGTAGTTTTTGGCATTTAAATACTTTTGACCCCTTGGAACAAACTTATATTCGGATTTATCATTCCAAAGCATTAAGCACTAGGCCCTCTAGTTTATAAGAAGATTTTTCTAATTTTGTAAAGAAAATTCCATACAGGCCTCCAAAGTGACACTCTCTAGGAGCTTAACTTCACCATTGGAACATATATGAACCTCTTTCCCAACATGATGCTTTCTGTTAAGTTTGGATGAAATTGGTCCTTTAGTTTATGGACAACAATTGGAAATTGGGAAAAGTTAAAATATTTGCTATATAGATCTATATAGTGTGGAACTTTGACCCCAAAACGTGTAACCTATTTTTGACCCCAGGGTCACGCCTTGATCAAATTTGGTTCTCCATGCCTTGCCCTAAAGTTATTACATACTAAAGTATTTATTTTAGGTTTTTGGCCTTTCTAGTTTGAAGAAGATTTTTAGAAATGATGTCAAATCCCCCTGGCGCTCCTCCACTTTTTGCCGTTTGTGGCGCCCCCTTGGGGTCCAGTGTTTAAAGAAAAGTCGAAACTGTAAAACGTTATTGTGAAGGATGATGGACAGGACTTGTGCGAGAAAATTTCCACCTTGGACCTATGCTCCAAATGGAATTAAAAGTGAATGAATCATAAAAATACTTTAAAAATAAAATTGTCATGATAACATTATAGATAAGAATGATGTAAATAACAAGGAATGACTATATGTATCTAGGCCTTAAGACTGACTCAATTTACTGCTCTGGAGTGGAGCCCTTGATAAATGTGAACAAAGGGAGAGAACGAGTCTATCTATATCTTCTCTGTATTATCTTATCAAAATGTAAACTAACAGGTCCTCTACCTTTGATTGAAGTGATATACTTACTCAAGCTATCTAAGATCAAATCAAACTGGCAGGTAAGATGTTGTACTACAGTTGTCATATGTCCAAATGTTACTATAGACAAATTCTCATCCACGCTTGTCAAATTACATAAGCGCTTCACATCTGTTAAGAATAAATATTAAATTTATCTTCAGTAAACACATAAGGTTGCAAGATTGGTAGGTTAAAGAACATTGTATTATAATATAATAATATAACAAAACATTGACTCCCGCCAAGGTGATTACTGTACTCTATTATTATATAATCTATTTTTATAAATGTCATCATTGGTTGATCGTTTTTCATCTCACTATGTGTTAAATCATGATATTAACTGGATTTCTCGAAAACCAATTAATATTGATGATGCTAAAAATAGATTCTGGAAATACCCATACATCCGGGCACCCGTCGCTGTAAAACCGAAAAGGGAAGATGTCGGCTGACGGGTTGGCGGCTGACAGTTTGTCGGATGCGACGGGCCAGTTAAATGCTACTTAAAACAAAAATAGACTATTTCATAAAACTAAAACAGTTAAAACGTCGGTCAATTTTGGCAAAACCAGTCAATATCACAGCAGATTCACTGGGTAGAAAGCCAATACCGGTAATTGTATAATTATATATATATCAACATTTTTGTAAGCTCCAAGTAACAATAATAGACTTTGAGCTTATCAACACACAAAAAAAGAAAAATATTTAATGGGCATATTTGAGCAGTGTTTCTATAAAAAGTTAACACAGATGCTTCTATAGCATATATTAATTTATGTATTTTATTGCTTGACAAGTATTTCATTTTGTCTAAGTAACCTAGATCTGTTAGTGTAAAGTATTTCACACCATCAATAAAGCAACAGAAATCAAACTTTTAACTTACATGTACAATTTCATTCAGTATAAATTATGAACATACATAACAATGTTTATTTCTATATACCTTTAACATAAGTCTTGGCAAGTCGGATCATATCAGTGAAGTTTTGACCCCTCATACTGTCTGATATGTCCAAACACAATACTGTAGATGGCCCTCTACCACGCTCACACATGAAATATGTCTCTGGAAAATAAAGTGTTTTTTGTTACATTACATCAACTGTGGATATATATTAATTACATGTGTGTGTGTGTGTGTGTGTGCGTGTGTGCGTGTGTGTGTGTGTCAAAGCGCATATCAACTATAGATATTTTAAACTTGTATTTAATTATCTGCATCTATATCCCACTGATTAAAATATAAATGAATGATTTTAGACAGCTTCTATAAAAATTCTGTAGCAACAAATGTATCTGTATGAAACAATTTCATGTCTAAATACAAACCACTTTGCATTTCTGTGTTAGCCAGGTCTATCCAGGAACTCATGTCCATATCCATACCTTGTGATCCTAAGCGAGATAGATCTGAAAAATATCAATGTATATACAACATATGCTGCTTCCTCGTCTGATGGTGAATACTTATTATACGTTCCTTTATTCAGCATCATAAGATATCAAATTCTAGTCACAAAACTTAAATACTTTGCATGATCTTGGAGGTCTTGATGAATTTGATTATATCTTGTACATTTTTAGATCAACTTTGACCACTCAACTTTTCCTATCACAGACTCAATAAATTCAAGCTATCAATTTATTCTTTATAAATGATAGTTTTCCTGTATATTATACACACAGGAAGCCCTTGACAAGGTGTTTCTGTACTGGTAATTTATTATACTCATAGGTGGCCTGTGACAAGGTGTTTAATAGAAGTTCGTGATGTTTCCATTTTTAGTTAATACATGTATATTTTGTTCATTTTTCTGTGTGCGTCCAACGTTTTCTTATTGTTTGCCAATGTCCATGGACTTACGGCCTAGAATATCGTCTTGGTTTTTCGCTTTACTTACTTTGTACAACCCAGCAGATGTTTCAAATCAGGTAATCAATTGTTGATTTTAAGTTGCCTCAGTTACTGCTGTTACTGCTGTTGTACCTCTAATGTTTCATCAATGTCAATATTCATATACTTAACTATATATCGATCTACCATATAATAGCCACTGTCTTCAGCTTTATGCTTCGTTGCTACATTTTATTTTCATGTTTATCCTTGCCTTTTGTAAATATGTACATGTATTTTACTAGTTTAGGTTTTTATAGAAAATTGGGTTGGTTGGTTTGTTGTTGGGATGATTGGCAGCGCTGTGAAATGAATTTATCTCCATACTTATACATGATCTTGTCTCATGCGGAAGTGGTAAGATTGAAGCCGTATTAATACATAGATGACCGTCCTTAGTCGGTTCGCATGGATACGTGGTCTTGGGGATTGTTTTGATGTCAATTATTTCGTTTTATTCTGGTTTTGAATTGTTTGATGCGGCTATTGTTGGTTTGTCACTGTCTCTCGTTCTGTTGATTCCCCCTCGTCCTGTTTTTGAAACAGATAATATATCGGTAAATCAAAACTATGAAACCAAGGGGTTGGGTTAAAAGCCCGTTGTTATAACATTCTAACTGAGGGCCTGTCTTAAAAATCTGTAGTCAAGTGATTAACAAAAATCTGTTTTTACGACAATAATGCATGTCTATGTTTGTTGCCGAAAAAGAAGTGTAATATTTGTATTAAATACCATTATAATACTGTTCATGCTCGTGAGTTTGTATTGGGAAAGGATAAGGCTTTTTCAATAAATATTCAAATAAATGAAGTGAAGTAAGTTTTTATTTTTGCAAAATTATAAATCTACAAAATATAAGACGTATATTATAACATGGACTATAATATGTTCCTTCTCATTTAGATTCTACATCCAATTTGTTGCTAAACGTGGCTAGGTTTTTTAATAATCACTAAAACGTTTATTTTGAAAAACACTTCATGATATCTTTGTAAGTGTATCTTTTCAGGGTACCGTAGATATGCTCATCCTTGATAGAGCACCGAGAGACAAGAACCATACTGATATACTAAAATGGCTGATGGAACGAGGAGCGCTTGAAAAGGTTCAACAGCTTCATTTTGCTGTTACTGTTGATGAAGGCGATTCGGGGGACAGTACATTCAATCAGAATTTATTGACACTAATGTTCAGTCTACATCAAGATGGTTTGCTGATTTACACAAAGGACATTGAGAGGGGTATTAATAAATACTCCATCTCTAGATATGGGATGAGCATGGTAAGTAACGAGGTGTAATACAATACAATAGTGACGTCATAATCTTTGATAATGAAGTATAGCACAAACTCAACAGGAAAAATAACAAACAAAATTGTAAACGGAAAAATGCCACCAATCAATGAAAGAGTAAAGAACTCTCTTTCCATATTCTAGGTCTAGCTTCGAAGCAATTGTCATCAAATAGACGCTTAATAAAAAATGAATTTAGAGAAGACAAAACCACGGTAAATTAAAGGTACACAGCCAAAAATGGGGGGATGGAAGGTGTAAAAAATCCACATATTGTTGAAGGATAAAAACCACACCCAACAGTATTATAAAAAACAAGATGAGTGAAATCACCAGAACAAGAGACAAACCAATAATAGCCGAACAAACAATTCAGAACCAGAATAAAAGGAAATAAAATGACGTCACAATAAACCTCAAGAGTAGTTATTCATGCGGATCTACTTAGGACAGTCACCTAGCACGAAACTATCCTCGATCTCTGTAAGCTCCTGCGGGGGCTGCGGTGGCCTAGTGGTTAAAGTCGCCGACTTGTAAACATAAGAGCCTTTCACCTCCTAGTTCGGTTCCCGTCCGGGGCGTGCTAGTGTGAGAAAGTTGCCAGTGACTTGCCGT
>JAUMGZ010212572.1:0-11879 GCA_032359645.1 Pododesmus macrochisma | reverse complement strand
AATATATACTATACCTGGTCCCCACAGATTATAACAACAAACATGTGTAGTTGTCATAGAAACAGATCTGTGTTCATGTGAGTTATATAATATATACTATACCTGGTCCCCACAGATTATAACAACAAACATGTGTAGTTGTCATAGAAACAGATCTGTGTTCATGTGAGTTATATAATATATACTATACCTGGTCCCCACAGATTATAACAACAAACATGTGTAGTTGTCATAGAAACAGATCTGTGTTCATATGAGTTATATAATATGTATACTATACCTGGTCCCCACACATTATAGCACCAAACATGTGTAGTTGTCGTAGTAACAGATCTGTGTTCATGTGACCTCGTTCACAACAATCTGAAAATATTACAATGTACAATTCTTAATAAGTTCCTTTATACAACTGAATCCTAATTGTAGTGAGAAAAAATGTGAACACCAGTTCAATATGCAAATTTCTAATTCATGTTGTATAAGAGAAAGGTTTTTTTTTTAAGTATTTATGAAAATCTTGCACTCATGTGAAAGCTATTTTGTGTACATTTCAGTGGTTATACCTTTGGCTACCAACTCAATTTATTTTTTTGACTTACCCGGTAATGGAATGACTTAATTAGGCAGAATAAAAAGTGTTTACAACTAAAAAACAAACGTGTATCAAGACAAAGACGGTATAGTATAAATCAATCAATCAATCAATCAATCAATCAATCAATCAATCAATCAAGTTTTAATCAATCTTGACTTCCAAGTTTTCTTCAGCAATTAATCAAAAATTGATGCGAAATATACATGTACCTTAACATGAATAATGAGATCCAACAAATTGAAAGACAATTTTGGTTCAAGGTTCAGATAGAATCAAAATGATATAAAATGTCATCATTAAAACTAGAGTGGAACGCTTTAAGAATCGAGAGAACGTATTCATGTCGAAATAACGTATTCAAATCGAAAGAAAGTATTCAGGTCATAAGAACGTATTCAGGTCGAAAGAAGGTACAGTCAAACCTTTCTATAAGGACCACCCAAGAGACCAGAAAAAAAGTGGTCTTGATATGGAGGTGGTTTTTATATACAGGTAAAATAAGTGTTGTTAGACATCAAGGGACCTGATTTTAGTGGTCTTTATGTACAGATGGTCTCTTTATAGAGGTGGTCGCTAAAGCAGGTTGCACTGTAATTAGACTTCAAGGGACCTGATTTTAGTGGTCTTTATGCACAGATGGTCTCTTTATAGAGGTGGTCGCTAGAGCAGGTTACACTGTAATAAGACTCCAAGGGACCTGATTAAGTGGTCTTTATGTACAGATGGTCTCTTTATAGAGGTGGTCGCTAGAGCAGGTTACACTGTAATTAGACTTCAAGGGACTTGATTTTAGTGGTCTTTATGTACAGATGGTCTCTCGCTGCAATGTATGCATATAATCACAGATGTCTAATCACATGTTATTGAAGCAAAGTCGTATGTTTGCCATCTCAAAGCTTACCAACACGTAAAAGGGACACAACTTCAAATTGCATCCACAATACGAATTTAAACATGTTTAGCGGCGACAGGAACTTTTATCGATGCCATATTGTTCCATAAGAAGTGTATTGACCCTCTACAGTCTCATAGAGGGTCACCATGTGACATACTCAGAACCAATCAGAACCGCAGAAATGTGTCCGTAAACTTGAAAGACAACATTATGGAAATGTGCCGTTCTTAAGAGGATCTTATTGCATGTTTCCACCCCGAGGAAATCAGTGTCAATTTAGACGATATCGTGGTTGACAATTAATTTTGAGGGGGAAAATATGCAACATAATCCTCTCAATGATGATATATTTATCTTGTTATGTCGTAAGTCAAAATCCCATGCGTATCGGATATGTACCACTTTCATCACTTTTTAAAACGTCAAAACGATCAATATATTTACGCCTGAGGGAAGAGTGCACAGCGAAAGTCGCGCATATTATAATTTTATACAATATCATCCTCTGTTTGGTTTTACTAAAACCAGAGGGTGATAGTAAAATACAAACCGTCCGATTGTCCAATAAAATAAATATTTTGTTCATAAGATATGATAACAAAAACTATCACACTTATTGCCGATTCTACTTTCGTTTTTCAAGGTCTGAGTCTATCCAGAGCATTGATTACAATGGTAACGATTTTCAAATCATCCTTCGTAACGGTTATAGGAAAGAAAATTACCTGACGGAGCCAAGAGATATCGCCATCTTTGGAGAAAATATGTTTTGGTCCGACACATTAACACAGTCAATTATAAAGGTAAGAATGCGCTACATATTTAAGCAATAAACTGCATAGATGTTGGAGACCTACTGGTATAACTGCAGCATGTGTCACAGACAAACTTATTATGGCGCGCTAACGCTCTCAATTCACTATTTTTTATTTTCGTTTGTCTTTAAATTAGAAACATTAACAATAAATTAATAGTTATTAATGTGTTTAAAAACGTTTAAGATAAATGTTTCCTGGGGGACTATTTTACGCGCATTCACATGTCTCGAGCGAGATCGCGGTGCTTTGGCACATGCTGCAGTTATGTTCTCATAACTGAACTGAAGTTGCTCATATGAAGGGATATTGAAATGATTGCAACATCAAATGAAAATATCAACACATATTTACATTTACAATGTCATTCCTCTCTATAAACAATATAATCTGTTGTCGTTTATTCTAGCATAAACGCTGGCGTAGTAATATATATATATACGTGTCGTAGTGCATGCATTTCCCTGCCAACACGCTTGCGTTTCTTTTTCAACTTTTAACTGTTATTTTTTAATTGTTCATTAACATGTTTAAGACAATTTTAATGATTCCTATTGAATATGCATAAAACAATTATCCGTTTTTATTATTTTCTCCAAGTACTCTTTCGTTGCTTCGGAAACGTGCCTACGGTTTCCGGTGCCTGTTCAAAAAAAATACATTTACGGTGGCAAATTTCAATTTCAATTTTAATTACTGAAAAATAGGTTTATTGTGGAAAAAATATATATAAAAAAACTAGTATTAAACTGTTATCTGTTGACGTTTATGTTGCTTTAATTTTGAATAGGTATCATAATGAGCGTCATAATGCTGAAATGGTTACCGAGAAATAATAGATCAGGCCCGTGATTATAAAAGAAAAACTAAGCTTGAAATTGAGCACAAATTCATGTTCTTACACATGATCGATGCTTAACAAAATTGTAACTGTTGTGTCGGGCCAAAAAATTGGTTGAGCTTGTGCTCAGCTTTAAGTTACACATCAGAGTCGTATTCAGTTGATCATGTCCTAAAAAAAGTTTTTATAGACTTTGATTTTTGCGTTGTCCTCACCTTGGCATATACTCTTTAGTTTGAGAAAAGGTTTGAGCATAGTGTATGATTTTTAATAGTCAAGGGGTCTGGCCCCGTGCCTATAAAAATATTCAAGCGGAGTTGAGCACAAAGTCATGCTCAAACTCATTTCCATGTTCAACTAATTATAAAATCTTACTGTTGTTTCGAAAAAGACATGATTGAGCATATGAGAGTCTTACTTGGCTGAGTATTTGCTCAGGAAGTTATATAGACTGATTTTTGCGTCGTAATCACCTCTTATATTCTCTTGAGTTTGAGTCTGAGTCTGAGCATAGCTTTGAGTTTTGTTTATAGTCATGGGGCCTGGTAATCAAATTGATTCTCAAGTCAAATTCAGTTACCAATCCGGGAATCGAACTTACAGAAACCTTCGACCGACGTTGCCCCGCAAGTCATTTCTAAAAGCTCGTGTAAATTTGTTCTGGTAATGATTATTTAATGTAGCTTTTTGTTGTCTATGTTTTTGATGATTCTGCTTCTTAGACCAGGGCGATGCCCAGTCGCGTCAAACCTAAAATTAGGTTATATTTTCGCTTTCTTGTGAGAGCCTAGCATTACTGGGTAGGAGGAAGACTGTTTGGCTCGGTGTTAGTATAAATTGACCGAGTGAAGTATCATATCAATGTGCCTGAGGAGTGATATTTCAGTGAGACAGCACTATAAAGTCACCATAAGAGTGCATTGTCACAAACAGGCACCGACTCGATATGACCTATACATGAGTTAAAGGGACGTAAAACCCCAATAAAACAAACAAATACTACTAACAAACGAACGAACGTATTTAAGTACTTGGGATGCTGATGTCGGATATTATTTTGATATAACATGATTTCGTGTTTCATTACTTTGTCTTTTGGTGTTGATATATCTGTTGTGAGATAGCTTTTCAATGCCTTTTTCCTTAAGAAATATAGCTCAATACTCAAAATTGCTACTGACAAAAATACAATCGTGTTATTGCATGGCATGAAATAAAAAAAAACCAATTGTATATTGAGATTAGCAATGCAGGTTAAATAGAGTTTATATAAAACATATTTATTCCATATGGACATACATGTATACGTATATAGATACCGCTACACATATACATTAAACAGTTCTGTTACAAGTCTGTGACAGGGACCAATGTTAACCGCAGCGGCACCTGGATTTAGCTTTGGGGAAGATAACCCACTATTGTCTCCAATCAATGTTTCCTTTAAATAACAAGTTTCTTTTTTATATTGAAGGCCAAGAAGAATGGCGACACTGTTAGAAGATTAAAAACATTGACTGCGTCTCCCCCTCTTGATATCAAGGTCTTTCATGGAAACAAGCAGGAACATGGTAATTACAATAATAACTTTAAAATGCTTTATACATTTTTATACCATGTAAACTGTGTTAGGATTTTGTTTCCCAATGGTAATAGTGTTTGCTTCGTGGGCGGAAGGTCTCGGGTTCAATTTTCGGCAGCGTCACACCTGGGCATTAAAATTAGGAAATATGTTGCCCCCGGCTAAGCGTTCAGCATTTCTTGGTATAGGAGGAGGACTGGTTGGTTCGGTGTCAGGTTAATGTTACCATGTGAAGTATCATGTCAGTATGTCTGCGGCGGGATGTTGCAGTAAGACAGCACTGTAAAGTCGCTAAGTGTTTATATCATCACATGAGTTTACTTTCTAAATACTTATATCTGTATCTGTACCTTTGTTATGTGTAGTTTGCTTGTGTTTCAACCCGAGATTTACATTTTCAAGGGCATTTTTATCCATTTTTGTTAAAAACAAAATCTCATTGATTTGCTACTAATAAAATATTTGAAAACAAGTTAGCATTTCGCATTTGTTTTGCACATCTCGGTTTCTATTTTCTTTTAATTATATAAAGTGTATACTTTTTTCGTTTTTATCTCTATGAAAATTTGCAAAAATCCTAATGTTCACTATGATCCTTAAACAGTGCCATTTAGTACTTTTAAAATGTTTTTTTTTATGAAAGATATCTTGCATTGTCTTATTCTTATCGTTTCAGGAATCGCAAACTATGTCATCCATTTAGAAGAGTCTCCGATCAGTGCATCGCTTTGTCTACGCCCTGGCTCCTTTACATTATTTTCCTTTATTGTCTTATACTTGTATAGCGAACTATCTTTGTAACGATTCATATTAGTGTCAGTGTGTAACTTTAAAATTGTTTCTCTAAATTATTCTCGTGTATGCCAGCTTTACGTGTTCAAGAATTATTGACTATTAAAAAACAGAAATCGACAAAATATATTTCTTGTCTTTACACTTGCGACGTGATATTTCAGTGAGACAGCACTATAACGTCGACAGTGATAACTGTCACAAGCTGACACCGTCTCGATATGACCTAGACATGGGTTGAAAGGAACGTTTAACCCCCAATAAAACAATTGTCTTTATCTTGACAAGACATCACGGCGGGTGACTCATCCGTAACAGGACATAACTTTGTTTGCGGATACCTGGTTACGCTACCATTTTTAAGTAAAAGGTAATCAGAGTGTGTCTTTTTCAGTTATTAATTTGTATTTCTGTGTGGTTCGCCACTTTTCATTTTGATTGTTTGTTGCCATGGTCATTGGATTTTAGAATAGCGACTTGGTACGACTTGGTTTCATACACTCTATACGCTGTCGTTGTAACGAAGTAAATTTGTTTGTGTTAGTTTGTTTGTTTGTGTTAAGGGTTTATTGTCCGATCAACAGCTAAGGTTGTTACGGACATGCCAGTTTTACTGGTGGAGGAAACCGGAGTACCCGGCGTCACTGGCAACTTTCTCACACTAGGACGCCCGGACGGGAATCGAACCTAGGAGGTGAAAGGCTTTATGATTACAAGTCGGCGACTTTAACCACTAGTACACCGCGGCTCCGTAGTAAAATGGAATCTACCATGTCACTTTTTCAATATACAATCCAGACAAGTACTAAATATGATTTGAAAGGGAAAAGGGAATCACACATACATCGATAATCTACACATCAACGCTTGCAATATATCATACAATATATACAGTTTGGGAACATTATCGTAAGTAAGACGCTTCCACAGTATGAGGGGGTCATTGTTCGATCCCAGACAGGGTAGGGTAAAGTAGGGAGGTAGAAACGTAGAAAGATGGACCAAGGTTTAAAATTCTACGTAGACAAATGAACAAGGGTCCAACATTTTACGTAGAAAACAGTACCTGGTGTCTATTTTTGGGCTCTCTTTCTATTTTATGCAACATGTTACAACATTTTGACGAACTTGAACAACAAAATGTGCTTTTTGGCACCTAAATATGCATGATTTGAAGAAAGAAAAGACGAATATCATCTTAGTTAGAGCAAAAAATCTCTAAATAAGTTTATCGGCCAAGAAGAAAGTCCAAGAGGAGTTACAACAAATGGGGAAGGGTGCAAGAAAGTGAAATTGCACATGATCGAGAAAAATTCTGATTACTTTTAATAGTACTGAATAGAAAGTGAAAATAGATATTTGAACAGGAAGTGGACAAAAGAAAAGAGAATCACAAACTCCTATCGGCGACCTTAAGTTATATTTTGCATTCATAAAGAGACTAAATGCTGCTTTTTTACATATAATTTGAGCATATTGGGGTAGGGGTGGGGGGTGGGGAGCTTTGTCAACACAATTTGTAATACAACGTCATTTTATCACTTATAGTTGCGGATCCTAACCCTATTTGGATAAATAAACAAGTGTTATTACCGTACAGGGGCAAAATTCACCATATCGTTGATAAATGTTATAAATGTAATAAATATGAGACATGTTTTGATATGTACACTGGAAAAGCGGAACTGGGCTCTGGGTTTGATCCACGAACTCAAAAGTGTAAAAAACCACAAAAAAAACTGTTTAAAATACAAAAGTGTTTGCTGTTCTAGTTACATGATTTCAAATGCGTTGCCAATACTTGGAATTGTGTTGGTTCCGTTACCGGTATATTGATTACCTTATTGTTGATATGTTATACATTCAGACGACCAAAAAGAACAAACAAACAAAAATCTAATTTCAATTAAGGCACTTAAGTTTATTCGAGCCCAGTCATCACCACGGAACGACCTCGGACGTTCATTCGACGAATTGAATTGTTTGGTTTGACCTGTTAACGGGGTCCCAAAGTTCAAGGTTTGAACACTTAAAATTCAAATCTTCGTGAATTGAGAAAGACACCAGACAGATCACATTTAGTGAGTGAAATGAAGAGATCGAGTATGCAGTTCTAGGGTTCCAACAATTAGAATTCATTTTATAGAAAAAACATCACAAGAATCTTGTATTTTGCATAATCCTTTTATTTTTGTGTATAATGAATACTATTTACAAATAGTAGTATCGTTCTTCAAATGCAATGCAAACATGATTAAAACGAGATTTCAATTATCGCGTTAATTAAGTATGAATATCCAACGTCGTGCTACCAATGAGGAATACAATGTATGCAGAGGTTTGTTGATTATTGATCGAATAAATGCTTCACAAATAAACATGATTTAGCAATATACAAAAATAAACAAATGTTATGTACAATGAGTTAGATGCGTAACTATCAATAATTCTTTGTTTTTCACTGAACATTATCCATAAAATATAATATATTATTATACCTCATTGATGTTACATAAGCGCTGATTGGGCTAAAACGTACCACATGACGGGAAAATAAAATATCGTGTCTCCCTGAGGCGCGCGCTCCAGGGAGATTCGATGTTTTATCAACCTGGAGCACGCGCAGATCATTGAAGAACCAGTGTAATACGCATACTGTTGAAGGCCTAATTTCTTTTCGGTATAATAAACAATGTGTTGCCCCATAAGCAGGGTGAAAAGAAGATTTTGTTAACCCTTAGCGGCCATATTCCCCTCGGGCTCCGCCCTCGGGATAAATGTCCGCTTCGGGTAAATAAATCTTCAAATCACCCTGCTTATAGGGCCATAAATGTATAATATGAAGTATTTCATGAAATATTGAGAAACTCATTTTAATAATTTTATTATCTTTCGTTTATATTTGTTATGTCTTTGTCAGCTGTCCCATGTTGATGTTATCGTAAACCTATATTTAGTAGGAGGGGGGCTCAAAGAAAAAGGCTCTAGTTTTCTCTAAGTAATGTGTCCCTTGTTTTTAGTTTATTGTTTTTGAAACGACCATTTAATGCTGTCGGACTCTGTCGTCTGCTTAGCCGGCGTCTGCTTTGCGTTGCTGATTGCTCCCCCTGGGACAACTGTTGCTATATTCATAAACCTGGAATTGGAACCGGACGGTACCGATCTGTTAATATCATTCCAGGTCATTGGTACGCCTGGTCCGGTT
Organism: Pododesmus macrochisma; assembly: GCA_032359645.1. Classification (NCBI taxonomy): domain Eukaryota; kingdom Metazoa; phylum Mollusca; class Bivalvia; order Pectinida; family Anomiidae; genus Pododesmus; species Pododesmus macrochisma. The sequence continues at coordinate 3,154 of JAUMGZ010212572.1, read as the reverse complement.
TTTATCGCATTTAAAGAGTTCGAATCGTCCATCAAAATTGGATTGAGATTTGTATTACCCGGATTAACTCCAAGATTAGCTCCTTGTAAAGTTGCCATTGGTCCGCCAACAGATTTGGGGATAATGGTGGGCGGTGCTGCAGCAAGAGCTGAGTTAGACATTGCTCCAGCTGCTAGAAGAGCTGTCGCAGCAGAGCTGTCAGCAACATCACTAACAGCGTCCACGACGTTGCCTGCGACATCGGCTGCATTATCTATTACCTCACCCGTAGCCTCCACTACTGTCTCCACTGCATTTGAAGCCGCATCGACAACGTTTTCGACGACATCTTTCGCGCCTTCCACGACATTCTCAATTAAATCACTATCAACCATCGCTCCCATACCGTCGCCTATATTTTCTACGACATCAGACGTAGCGTCGCCTAACCCGTCTCCTAGGATACCGTCATCGCCACCAATAATGCCATCTCCTAGAGCTTCCCCGACGTTCTCAATGGCGTCCGAGATTCCATCTCCGTCAAGATCGCCAATGACACCAATGATGCCAACACCATCTGAGACTGAATCTATAACATCCGATATCCCATCACCACCGATTATATCATCGATACCATCGGCGATTCCATCGCCAACTCCTACAGGGAAATCTCCGTCCGTAATATCTCCAATGTTATCACCGTCAAAGTTATCGCTTATCCTATCGGCGATTTCTTCCATTCCCTCGCGTAGAAGATCGTCATCTCCCAAATCATCGCTACCTTTTCGACCCTTGCGTCTCCTTGATTTCTTCTCGTCGCTATCGTCGTCGTCCTTTTTTCCTTTACGTTTGCGATCAGAGTCATCATCGCTGCTACTGCTGCTGCTACTGCTACTACTGCTGCTGCTGCTGCTGCTACTGCTACTGCTGCTATCCTTGCTATCACTTGTTTTACTATCGTCGTCGCCACTTGTGTCTTTGCTATCATCATCGCTCTCTTTGCTATCATCGTCGTCGTATTTAGCATTACGGAGTATTGTGTCTTCAATGTTATAACCTGAAGAAAAATAAAAAATAGAAGGTCGTTAAAACGTGTCATTGCCCGATATTCAATTCCACTAAATATTTCTCTTTATGCAAACAAAGTTACAAACAGAAATAAGAAAGTTGATTCACAGACACTAGAAAACACAATACCAGCGTAAATTTCTAGAAAACACAATACCAGCGTAAATTACCAGAAAACACAATACCAGCGTAAATTACTAGAAAACACAATACCAGCGTAAATTACTAGAAAACACAATACCAACGTAAATAACTAGAAAACACAATACCAGCGTAAATTACTAGAAAACACAATACCAACGTAAATTACTAGAAAACACAATACCAACGTAAATTACTAGAAAACACAATACCAACGTAAATTAATAGAAAACACAATACCAGTGTAAATTACTAGAAAACACAATACCAGCATTATTTACTAGAAAACACAATACCAGCGTAAATTACCAGAAAACACAATACCAGCGTAAATTACTCGAAAACACAATATCAGCGCAAATTACTAGAAAAACAAAATACCAGCTTAATTTACCAGAAAACACAATACCGGCGTAAATATCCCGAAAACATAATACCAGCGTAAACTACTAGAAAACACAATACCAGCGTAAATTAAGCTTGTATTTCTCAAGTCTGTATTTAAGTTTAATATATCACTATAAATAAATATTCGCGCATCTAATTTTTGAGTAGCACCACGACTACCATTACAGTGCTTATGGACTATTATTATAATAGAATCATATTGTAAAACTATGGAGCATTTCCTTTTACCATCTTTTAATTTGTTACGTGTTTCGTGTTGATCTGCAGATTTCGTTCTGCAGTATATTTTGCTATTTTTAAATAGTATATATGCTGATTCCTGGGGGCTTAGACGTATTAGATAGGTTAGGTGAGGAAAAGGATATACATTACCGAAGTTTTCAACTTAAAAGTAGACCTTAAATTACTCCGTGCTGTACATGAATTTGAATCGGAAACTGTGGGTACTAGTGTATCGCGAGTGTTGGTGACTATTTGTTGATCGAAAAAAGTATTATGGCAATGTGTCTGTGGCAGGCGCGCACTGTCACAAGCAGACACAATCTCGATATGACCTAGACATATGTTAAAGGGAGCTTAAACCCTATAAAAATAAAGTAACCTTTTTATGTATGTTAGATACGTTCTACTAGTTTTTAAAGCACTAAATATTGTTTTTACATTCTTAAGATCAAAAGTAGTTTTTTTAACTGTGTCGAGTGGTTCTAATTCTAAATCTTAGTAGGCATTTTAAAGCAAATTTATTAGGAAATACCACGTAACCTAGTAGCACACAAAATTGATTTTACATTTTCAGGATCACGAGGATTTTTCCGTTTAAATTGTGCCAGATGCTTTTATTCTAGATATAAGTAATCATTTGAACGAAGAGGGAAATATTGATACCGCCTTACTATTTAAAATCCTTGTAATAATGTTTATGCAAATTGATTAAGAAAAACCGTCTTACCGTTTTCATCTATAATTTCATCTCCTTCGAACAGCAGTATATTGTTAGGAAACTCATCCCACTCCAATCTTCCGTTGTCTGTGATAAAATAAAGGATACACAATATGAGCAATGTTGCCTTTTTCAAAACTTTGTGTTTTTCCAATAATTTAGGAAAAGGAAAGTGTAAGATTGTCGGAAAAACAGATGACGTAAAAGCGACATCTTGTGCAAGACAAGTTTCGCTACATTATGTTGCACTATATGATGGACGTAGTGGATCGTACGTTCGCTCACGTAGTTGTTATAAAGTGTGTCAATGGCACGAACTTTCTACGAAAACAAACAACAATCCTGATATTTACTTGAAAAGTGACTCGATAAGGGTATATCAATCGTTCAAGTTCAATTTTGGATTTGAGTATTTTTAATATCTTATAACCCCTTTTTTCTTCTTCTTCTTTTTATACTTGCGACCTACGACAAGTCACTGGCAACTTTCTCACACTAGCACTCCCCGGACGGGAATAGAATCTAGGCACTTATGATTACAAGTCGGCGACTTTAACCACTAAGCCACCGCGGCCCCAATGACATATTGTACACTGAACGTGTAAAAAGTAAACAACA
>JAUMGZ010212561.1:0-11880 GCA_032359645.1 Pododesmus macrochisma | reverse complement strand
ATGAAGAATGGTCAAGATAAATGTTTCCTTTTGTGCTTCAAAGGTAATGCTGCCATCTCAAACTGTAATTAGAGAGCTGTCAGGGGCAGCATATCCCTTTGTACATGTGCAGTATTTGTTATTAATTGATACATTATTGATCTTAATTTATTTAAAAAGGGTGGCCAAGAAGGCCATATTTTGAAATGTTATTGTGACAAATGGTATTCCCTAGTTATTATTGAATTGCATTTATTGCTGGTTCTGAAAAATTGGAGGTTGAATAAGAATATCACAAACCAAGATCAAACTTTTTGCAATCATCCATTTTCCAGTTACCATCAAGAAAAGCAAACTTTTTTTTCAGCAGCGGTGACCCTGACCATTTGTTGGCAATACCAAAAGTCAAAAGGGTTCTGCAGGTCTCCTTATAGGGCAACCCACAAACCAATTTCAAACTTTGTGCAATCATTTGTTCTCTAGTAGCAGGATTTTATTTTAGGCAAAGGTGACCTTGACCATTGGTGAACAACATTCTAAATATAGAGGGGATCTGCACATCACCTAGCTAGGGCAACCCACAAACCCAATTTTAACTTCTGCTATCATTTTTTCTCAACTTATCATCTGGACAAGCCAAACAGAAGCAAAACTCCATTTTTAGCAATGATAACCTTGACCTTTGACAAGACATGCCCAAAAACAATAGGATTCTGTGCATTTCCTAGGGCAACACACATACCAACATAGAACTTTATGCCATCATTTGTTTTTAAGTAATCATCTTGACAAGCCACACACAAGCAAAATTCTGTCTTTAGCAATTGTGACTTTGACCTTTGGCGGACCAAACACAATATCAATAGGGTTCTGTGCAACCCCAAGGGCAACCAACACACCTAGTTTGCACTTTGTGCAACCATTCGTTTTAAAGTTTTCATACAGATAATTTAAGCCTCGTCATACGAGAAAAATTCTATGAAATTCTTGACATTTGGCAGATCACGCCCAAAATCACTTAAGGCAACCTACACACCAAGTTTGACTTTTGTGCGATAATTTATTTTCAAGTTATCATCCGGCAGGGCAAAGAATGGACATTCCCCCTGACAGCTTTCCCCCCATCCTGGATTTTTGGGGTGATTAAAACAAATCAAGCTTGACAATCCTGCAAGCTCAAGATGACAGACAAATATACATACCAAAGAATTTCTAAAAATTAATGAAAACAGGATGTTGCATCATCCTTCAAGGGAAAGCATTGATGTACCTAGCATATCCCAGTCAAACAGGATTATTTTGTATCCTGTATATCCCAATAGGTCATGCAGAAGGATATGCAAAACTTTCTTTTGGTTAATATTTAAACCATTCATAGAGAAAACTTGTTAATGTTTGCATCTACATGAACTTAACAACTACTGTCCCAGCTTAACCATATCATTGATTTCTTTATCTTTACATAATAAATAAGTATTTCTCCCATATCATGCTATTTAGATAGAGTTTGCCTATGAAAGAAATTAAGCTTTGTAAGAACAAACTATCTTACATACCCTCGCGATCCGGGAAATAACCAATCATAATTGTGACGTAGTTAATGCAGCATAATATATTGCGCGAAGGTACATTTCTCAAATTTCAATCACTTCAAACTTATTTAAATCGATACAAAACACAGATATTATGGGAGAAAAATACTCTTTCATATATGTGTGTGTAAGATAGGGATATTCCACCCTCAGGGGTTACAAATTGAAGTAAAATCCTCGGCAAGCCTCAGGTTTTACCACTTTATAACCCCCTGGGGTGGAATATCCCTATCTTACACACACATATATGAGAGAGTCTTATAGTGTTCCTTAATTAGCTCAAATGAAAATCAAACAATGTCCCTTTATACAGCTTTGTAAAATATTTTTAGACAATAATGGAATGCAAGAAAACAATTTTTTAATTTTTTTTTATTATTTTATGTCATTTCATATATTAAACTTACAACTAAATCTCCTGAGGTAATTAATCTGACAAACTGAACACAGTAAAATTAACTTTTATCTTATCCTTATTGCAAAAAATCCCCCCTAAATGATATGGACTAATCAGTATGAAAAAATTGCATATTTTCCTAAAATCAAAACCACTTCCGAAACAATCTGATAAAATGGTCAAGTCAATTAATGATGACGAAGAAATTTCCGGAAAAGGACATCCACAATTACACGACCATGTTTGAGAATCCATCAACGCCTCCACGCAATAAGCAGAATCAAGATAAACATCAGGGCTTTTTTAACAATGAGCATTGTAATATCACGAGCAAGATTATAAGCTATCAACAGATTTATAACACCTACCTTCCCATGTGATCAACTCTTGCTTCCTAGTAATGGAGAATAATGTTACTATTAAAATGGAAATATTTCCCAAAGTGTAACGACTTATCCAATATATGGTGTTACAGTTGTAACATATCTGCAGACATATCCACACGTCTGATCTACAGGGAGATTCTGTCGCATGCCGCCGACATCAGACATTCAAACATTTTTCGTACAATCCAATCTTATTCTCAAGACTCTTGATGCGGATATTTGGTTAGCATATATATCATGTGTTCAAAGCAGATGACGCCATTATGGAAGTGTCGTACGTGCATTTACACATTAGTAGACGATGATATTGTAACGTGTTTAAAACTTGTCAGATTTCTATCCGCTCAGATCAAGCCTTTAGCAGCAAAACAAATGTAGACTTATTTCAGGAATGTTATTTCGTTAAAACTTTCACACAACCAAAATTAGTGACAATTATCATGGGAAATATTCAACATTACATTTTCCTTAGTTTTATTTATGTCTTCAAAGATAATGTCAACACGCACAGTCTACACGCACAGCGATCAACTTTTCAAATCACAGCTATTAAATAATTCTCAAGTTCTGTGTTGTTCATACATCCAAAATTCAGATTAACTGATTCAGAAAGTCAATAATGTTCCGATTTCAAATACATTTTCCTTTACGAGTAATGATACTGTCAGAGAACTGGTGCCACTGATAAACAAAATCTATAAAGCACATAATTATAACATGTGATCGTCTCAAAGATATTATCCTGCAAGTAATACTGACACTATTAAAACAGGCAAGAAAACAATACCAAATGGCGGTATTACTCATATAGGATCTCTGTTATAATTACAGAGTATAGAGTTTGAAAGTCACACCGGCACTTTACTACCATGTTACCAGTGCCATGCAGTCAACTGTCAAATCCCCATCGGTAAAATGACGAATTCTTGGAACACAGCATGAAGTACAAATGAATTCACTTTGAAGTAAATTATATATCAAGCCTTTTGAATACCAACGGTTCTTGTGGATTTAGAAAGAAGTACTAAACGGAACTATGCTGGTAACCTTGTGATATCACACACTCCCGAATGTACAGGCTATATGGAAATAGCACAGCCAGGGACAATTGAATTATAGAATTATAAATGTGTAAAATGAAGACGGCGGTTTTATGTCTCGCACACACTGTCAACTCGCTAAAGTGCAATGATGTAGTCCAATTTTTCATCAATTGAACAATACAGTTACAAAAACTAGACGTTTACAAATGACATCAGGGCTTATTCTTGCACTAAACATCTTTCATCAATTTTTATTCTTATTGCTGAATATAATCAACTTTTTCTCCTTAATGCAAATCAAACAAATGAAAGCAGAAGATAAACAAGCTCAATGTATAAACCATTTAGTCAAATCTAAATATAGCATTTCAAATCATATCGGACATAGTTTACTGATGACCTTGGGAACTCCAGGGGTCAATGTACTGTCTCCCCAAAGTATCGATCAAGATGTGTTGAAACATAAGCATGATACTCCAATAGTTAAGCCAGGTAAGTTTGATTTAAATATTCTAACGGACAGTTAACCAGTTCTTAATATATTGTAATGCTATATTTTCTGCAACACCACTAAATAATTACAATATTTTTTGGGTGACCACTGAACTTGAACCAAATTTCTAATCATTCTAGTCTTATTAATCTGGTAATATTTATTAACCAAGGCAATAAAGTATTCTATGAAAGCTGCTGCACTTAATTGTGTCAATACACTGAGCCATGGAATTTCTTTTTATTATTTTAAATTTTGTCCATATTTTTCAAAATATAAACTGGTATACCCTTATTAAACAGTTGTTTAATGTTTTCAATTCAAACCATGTAGCAGGAAACACTTCCCTTATCTCGAGCAACTGCTTCTAGTTTTTTTAATAGAAATTTGTGATGTTTCCCGTTTTAGTTAATAAATGCACATTTAGTTGTTTTTTCTGTGCGTCCCATGTTTTTCTTTTGTTTGCCAATGTCCATCGACTTAAGGCTTTTGAATATTGTCTTGGTTTTTCGTATTTACTACTTCTATCTATACTTATAAGGATGCCACATGTTGACCAAATTATTTTCTTATAGAATGCTCATCAGGATTTGTCAACTATAGACCCAAGAAGCTTAGTGATGGATACTACAAGCATGGTGCCGACTTCTTGAAAGTCGAAATAAACTTGGCGTTAAAAAAGTGTGCAAATTATGACAAAAAGGTTCATGTTTCATAATGCTGCATACTAATCCCAGCAAAATTCAGAGACAATAAACTGCATTCACAGGAACTAAACAGCTAATAACGGCTGAGCAGCTAAACCTGACTAAAAGCATGCTATTAGATCATAAGGTATGTCATAATTTGTCGGTAAATGATCCTCCCTCAAGGGACAAGCTGAGAAAGCATCAGCAGAACAAGCGTGCGTTGAAAGTTAAAATGTATAAATTGTCAATAATTTTAAGACAGCATTGCACAGGAAACATTTCCTTTTAGCTACCTTTCCCATTTGTGAAATGCTAATTTATGACTTCAGCTTAAGGCAGACGGTTTTCACTTTGAAAAAAAAATTAACTTTGATAGAAGAAAGTTTCACAATTACTTGGTTTTCAGATGCCATGCTTGTTATGTTCCATGATTGATGATTCACCAACTACAAGGCTTTCTACTTACTGTATAGAGACAAATTAATACATTTACACAAGAATTTAAATTCAAACAGATTCACCAAACTGCGTTCTAAAGTGGAATTAAATTACAGACCATGAAATGTTAAAATTCACTAGAAAATCCTTTTTCTTACTATAGCTTTGTAGAGTGGACGAATTTAACAGAACACACACATCATGCACTTAGCAGGAATATATATATAGCATTTAAAATAATGTTCAAGTGTTTATTGCACTTATGGGTGTAATTTTTCACACTACAAATTTAGTCTCAAAAATTGGCATATTGAAATGTTATATTTATTACTCTAGGTACTGCATCAATAATTAAGATCTGATATGTACTGTTGGTATCAGAAAGAGCCTCTCTAATGTATCACACCTAAAGCATGCACAACAACTTCACTTTGAGGCAACACTATAGTCATCTCATCTATCATAATGTGTGTGCTTAAGTACAAAGAACACACTGTTAGTTTCTTATTTAAAACACAATTCAAAATGAGCTTCTCTGCACCTCATAAATGATTACTTAAATAGAAGGGTCCCCTAAGCCTATACTACAAGTCTTTGTTAAATAATTTATAGTAAGGGAAGTAATCTCCCTTTGCAAATCCCTAGGTTAGGCTACATTAGTGTTTTTACATATATATACACATTAAGCCCCTGTTTCTCTAGAGCTGAATATAATTAAAATTAAACCAATTAAATGCGAGATCCTAGACAGCCCAAGCCTTAAGAAGTCGGGGTTGTCATTCCACATTTTTCTCTTATAAAGCAAAACCCTTATATTTTCCTATCTCCACCCCTTTTCAACCCCTCCTTGGCCAACTCGGCAGAATCGGATACTGACCTTCTAAATTTAAGCATTATAAATATTGCCCTTGGTCTTGAGGTTTTCTCACATGGAGTGAGTTTTTTCCTCCAGGCACGAGGAGGCCACAACGAAAGAGGAGTTTATAGCATCTTAAACTGTAATCATTACTACAATAGATTTGCCATTTTTGGGCCAAAATATTATGTTAATGTTTTATGTAGTTTTTATGTATTTGAATATATTATTCATCTCTGTTTGGCATACAATTATTGCCCTCTTCCGAATGATAACTTAGTGTTGTTTATTTATGGCAAACAAGAGCTTCTCTGCACCTCCCAAATGAGTACTTGAAATTTGAGGGTCCCCTTACGTACACTGCAAGGACTAATTCATATCTAATCACCGGCGCTGTGGCTCAGAGGTAGAGCATTAATGCCTCATGATCTGGTAGGCACTGGTTTGATTCCGGACCGGGGCTGTGTCAAACCTAAGATGTTAAAATTAGGTAATCTTCTCGCTCCCTGCTAAGTACTCAGCATTACTGGGTAGGAGGAGGACTGGTTGGCTCGGTGTCAGGATTATGTGACCGAGGGAAATATCATGTCAATGTGTCTGTGGCGTGATATTTCAGCGAGACAGCACTATAATGTTGCCATCAGTGTACATTCTCACAAGCAGACACCGTCTCGATATGACCTAAACATGAGTTAAAGCGGTAATATTCTTCCAGTTTACTACTTTTTGGAAACTAGAGAAACACTAATAACTAATAATTCTTTTCTCGTGAGAAAGTGTACAACTGCTTTGCCAACTGGCAAAGAAAAAAAATATGGGAGTAAAAAGTTATTTTTTCGAATTATCACATTTTTGTATGAAAGATAATAAATGGTGAGAAGTCATTGCCCCTTATTCTGATGACCCTGTCGTGAACTTTATGACAAGCTTTACTAAGCATGCGCATGCTAAGTTGATAAATAAAATTTCCTACAACAACAATAACAAATAGCCGTCAAGCCAACACTTACAGTTTAAATCAGAAAAAAAAACAGACAGGTAGTGTCACCATATAAGAGTTATGTCAATTTCTTTTTTAATGTTTTATGTTCGGTTGAAAGAAGTGAATTAGAAAATCGAATAATTAAAAGAAGGTATACAGGTCAAATATCATTTGTTAACAAGTACACGTCTAAGCATAGCAATTGTTGACGACGTGGGTTGGAATGTCTTTGTAAACAGTGCTCAGCATGAGCAAGGTGCACAGGTAAATAATTAGGTAGTTTTTTAGAAGACCAGCTGATTGTTTGATTTTACAAAGACTTTGGTGATTTCAGGAGTTCAAGGTGCCGAATTTTTATAAGACAGCATCCACAGGAAAATACCTGATTTCTATCTATTGTTTACTCGATTACATCATATTTTATATCCATGCAACTGTTATTTCTATCCTTATCAAGGCATTTCAACTTGACGTTTGTTATATAAGCCAATTTTGGTTAATTGGAATGTATCGTTTTGGAGAATATTACAGCTTTAAAGGGACGTTAAACCCCAATCAAACAATTCATCCCTAAATTCTGATTGTATAACAAATGTACTGGATTTAACAACATCTGATTATTTACACTAGATAAATTCACTATAATCCTCTTACACATCAATAACACACCCTTTTTTCATTTTATAAATATTTCATCCACTTGCTTTTCAATAATAAATGAGGACTAAACCCTATCATTCCTCCATAAGTAGAATAAAATGCTTTCAGTCTTTTATTATGCTCAGACTGTTGCAAAATATAGGAACCAATGTCTAAATATAGTTTATAGTAGATATAGTGTCTCGAGGTAATGATAATAGGTTCAGCCCAAGTGACTAGATGGAATATAGCTTAGTTCTAATTTTATTGTGTGGCTATATATAGATAGTGCAGGTCATAGTCTGAATGATCAGAAAGTTTCATTGAATCTGACGACAGCAACGCTTAGTGGGAGGTACCTCATAAATATGTTACTTTTGGAATAAGTAGGCCATATTAAAATCACAAGAAATCAGTCAATATGCAGCAAGTTCGAGTTTAGTATCTATGCATCGCTATGAATTGGTACATTTATGAATGAGCAAATTGTGTGAAACATTTATAAATAAATACTTTTATATATCTTTTTCTGTATAGAAACTAAGAAAATTTTTAAAATAAAATATCAAATTTTGAGACAGCATATTTTTTCCTATAAGCATGCATATTCATCAATTTTAATTTGATCTTGTATGACATATATATTAATGTGTTAAAAGATAGTTACATGTTTGGGAATTTTGTTTAAAAGCCTTATTTTAAGAATTTTCATGCCTGCAGCACTTGAAATTAAGTTGTTGTTCCAAGTTATTTCGCGACCTTGAGACTTGACAAGTTAATTCCTGATCTGGTTGGAGAGAAAAGCCAATATGAACACACTACATTAGCCAGTACATCATTGAACATTAAAATGTTTAAATCATCCCATATAATTCTCCTTAAAGTTGTGCAATAGCGAGGCATCCTAAGGAAAACTACATAATGCTGGCTGATGATTTTTTATTTTTTCTGCTAAATTGTCCATGGGTTGATGTTAATGCCCCAATCAAAGGTCATTTTGGCAGGAAAAGGAGAACATGATTGGTTATTTTTCGCTTTATTACATATTTGTATAGGCTGCGCTCGCACATTTGCAGTTTGGTGTTTGGTGCGACTTGCAGTAAGAATCCCTATAATTAGGTTACAATGATGGCTCTTAGTCATTTCACCATTGATTTCTGATTACTTGAGGTGGATATCAAATTTGTCGAAGTGTTGGCCGGTAATTGGTTCCGGAGATAAAATAGAGAAAGCAACTTAAGAAAAAATGTATCTATGTGTACAAACATAACTTCATCTGTTGCTTTATGGATTTTGGTGCCTGAATTTGTTTCTCACGCACAGCAGGCAAAAAATCTGTCGGACATAAAAGTCTTTAAAGCTTATGTAGAAAGTCATGTCATAGCTTGAGTCGTACGTTGTCTGTGAAGAATCGCCTGCCAAGGTTTGTGTTTCCCATCATGTTGTCACACATAGCACGGCTGCCTCACAGACAATTTAATTTCCCTATATTGGTCATCGCAGCACTTCACTGGACCCTTTCACTGTACATTGTCTGCTTGGTCCTTCAGCACTTATCAGAGCTTATCTTACTGCTAGCTGTGAACAGCTGACAGTGTATAGAATGTGGAAATCTCACTCTACAATACTTTATGTACATCTGTACCTTTGTAGTTACTCTACCTGCAGTACACTTAAAGAAATATTGAAGACTAAATTGTCCCTTTCAAATTCTAATTAAAGAAAATTTTATCTCTCAAAAATTGTAGGATGTTTTCTCAAGCAAACATTTTTACAATGACATAATTTAATTTTATGGACAAATTTTACAAACACAAAACGTCCATCTGGTTAAAATAGGCCTATTAAAGGGTCATGCCTTCAACAAACTTATTTATCCAAGCTCTAAATTTAAATATATACCAAAACACTAAGAGCATAATGCCTTCTAATTTCTATTAAAGAAGATTTTGAAATTTTGTCAAATTTTCTCTAATTTGGCCCTCTAAAGTGGTGCCCCCTGGGACCTGAGCCCCTTCATTTGAGCAAATCTGAATTCCCTTCCACCAGGGATGAATTCTACCAGGTTTGGATGAAATTAGTCAAGTAGTTTTGGACAAGAAGTCAAAAATGTGAATAGTTAACATATCTGCTGTAGTGCTGAACTTTGACCCCAAAACATGTAACCTATTTGTGACCCAAGAGCTACGCCTTGAACAAACTTGGTTCTCCTTGCCCTAAAATTACTACATACGAAAATATTAAGCTCTAGGCCATCTAGTTTATTAGAAGAAGATTTTTGAAGTTTTGACAAATTTCCCCCTTTCTGCCCCCTAGTGGCACCCCCCTGGGGGCTGGGCCCCTTTATTTGAAAAAATCTGAATCCCTTCCCCTAGGGATACTTCCTACCAAGTTTGGATGAAATGGGTTAAGTGGTTAAGGAGAAGAGGTCGAAAATGTGAAATTTTACGACAGATAGGAATTGTATGAGAAAAGCCCACCTTGGACCTTTGGTCCAGATGGACGGACCTAAGACAGACATAGGCAAGCCAATACTGGTGTTAATTGTGAAGTAAAGAGTAATATGCCATACATAAAAGACAGACATAGGCAAGTGATCCAAGACAAAGAACTGAGATCTAAACATTAGTCTTAAGCATGTGAAATAACAACAAAACTCCAGAAGACTTAAGACGCAAACAGATGATCTGAAAGAAAAATAGAGCTCCTAAAGACAGGTCCCTAACACTGATCTATGATGAATTAGAGACAGGTTATCTAATATGCACACAAAGCTCATAAAGGCTACTATCCAACATTTGATATACAGTAAATAAAACAGTTCCTAAAGACTAGTCTTAAACAGATGATCTGGGGAGAAAACAGGGCTCATAAAGACTCCAAGTTTTAAACATGTTATGTGAATGGAAATTAAACAGCTTAAGACAAGATTTAAACATGTGATCTGAGACTAAAAATTAAACTCCTAAAGACCAGTCTTGAACAAGTGATCCGAGATGAAAAGAGCTCACCTAAAAACTGGCTTTAAACCGTGGTCTGAGAGGAAAGCACAACAACTAAAGACTATAGTCTGATGCAGGTGATCTTATCTTTTTCCTTTCTTTGAAGATATTATTGAATTTACATTATAGACCATAATATATAGACTAAATATATAGCTGATATACATTTATACAAATATCCATATAATTTTACTAAGAATTGTATGGAGAACAAAATATTGAAATTTTTAAAGACTAAAGAAAAACATATCTGTTATTGCTTGTCCTCATACCATAGAACAGACAACTGTGCCCAGTATCAGGGCTAAAACAAATATTAAACATTTAATTTGTTTAAAGAAAATTATAATGCATCAAAAGAAAGAAAAGGCATACATAAAAAGAAACATAATTGTATCTTCAAAACAGAAGAGACTGCAGCAGCTGAATTTTAACGGAGCCAGAAACTAACACAACGAGCACCTTGCATGATAGAAGACAATTGTTTTATTTATGGAGAGAGAATCGCATGTTTTGAACATCTAGGTATAAGCAAATGTCATGAACTAATGAATCTTACTGCTACATTCACCAAATAAGAATCCGGGTAAAGCGATTCTTGTTGGCAATCATTGAACAGGCTACCAGGCCTAATACCAACATGGGAAGGATATTATCATATAAACAAGTCTCTAAAGTCTCGTACCAGACTTATAACTTCAACTCTATGACATTTCTTCCATCTTAAACACTGTAACTTACTTAACTATACATGAAAGTTGATGAAACAAGCAGTCTGATTGTCTGACTTAAAACTGCTAGATGTTTTGTAATCATTTGACAATGGTATCTTTTTTTCACAAATCTTTTTAAAGATTTATGTTTTGTTTGTGAAACAGATATGGACTTTCAACATCATAAAAATATAAAAGTGTAAACTTTGCTGGCTCTTCACGAATGCATTTTAATGACAAAGAGATAGACTATAGACAGAATAAGAGAATCTACAAAGATGAGACAGAACAAGAGAAGCAGCAAAGGGAAGTAACTAGAGCTCTGTATGTCAAACAGGGCCACCGCCAAGACAGCCAACAGTAAGCCATAGAGATTTGTTTTTGTCTCCCCTTGTTAGCCAATATACATGTTTTTACAGCCTGGATAACTGATGATACTGAAAAGCTTGCACTTATTAGACCTTTGAACCTCAAGGTTGCAGTGTCCTAATTACAGTGTTCTGTACATCTTCAATGGGGGATGCAGGTATACCGCAAGTTTCATCAAGATATCTTAAACAGTTTAAAAGTTACAGCCTTGACAAGAAGTTATTAGAAGAAGCTAGAACAAGAAGAAGAAGAACCAGGGGTCAAACAATATGTCTTCCTTCTTTCAAAGGGGAGACACCTAC
>JAUMGZ010212560.1:0-22335 GCA_032359645.1 Pododesmus macrochisma | reverse complement strand
ACATTCTATGACCACATGATGACACATTGTGTTACCTAGGATACATGTACATTCTATGACCACATGATGACACATTGTGTTACCTAGGATACATGTACATTCTATGACCACATGATGACACATTGATTGATGTACCTGACATCTGCTGTGTAGTACTCTTCATTGCTGCTACATCTGTCCACGCAGATTTACTTGACAACATTAAGTTTTTAGCAGCTCTCTTTACATTTAGCTACAAGTATAATAAGAAAAAATTGAAAGTAATTTCATTAAACTTAACAATATATTAGATTAAAATACAATATTGTCCTAATCCTTTTAAAACAACATATGAAATGATCAAAGGTTTTATACTTTAAATAACTATATTATATTATAACCTCACAGGCTTATCCTTGTGTTGACTATCGGCGCGGTAGCTCAGAGGTAGAACATTCCCCTTGTGATCTGGTAGGCTCGGGTTCGATTCCGGGTCAGGGCCACGTCAAACCAAAGACATTAAAAAGCTCCCTGCTAAGCGCCCAGCATTACTGGGTAGGAGGAGGACTTGTTGGCTAGGTGTCAGTATAATGTGATCGATTGAAGTATCATGTCAATGTGTCTGCTTCATGATATTTCAGTGAGACAGCACTATAAAGTCACCATCAGTGTGCATTGTCACAAGCAGACACCATCTCAATATGACCTAAACATGAGTTAAAGGGAAGTTAAATCCAAATGAAACAAACAAACAATTGTGTTGACTAAAGAAAGATAACTCTGTGTTTACCCTCTCTGGATGCACCATAGTGGATTTTATGTTAAACAGGATTGTTGTTTTTATGTTATTACTATGAAAGTTATTTGTTATCACTATACAAGGAAACAAGAGGCCCATCAGGCCTTAATGTCATCTGGACTAAATGGGCCTATATGTAAATTTTTAACATTTGAAACTCTTGACCCTAGGGTCATGCCTTGATGTTGGTTCTCCATACCTTAAAGTTACTTCAAACCAAAGCATTATGCACTAGGCCTTCTAGTTTATAAGATTTTTGAAATTTTATCAAATTTTCCCTATCTGGGCCCCAAAGTAACCCTCCCTTGGTACTGAGCCCTGTCATTTGATCAATTTTAAATCCCCTTCCCCTAAGGATGACATCTTTCAAGTTTCGATATAAATGGTTTAGTATTGTTGGACAAGAAGTCACAAATGTGAAAAAGTATCATATTTGCTATATACATAGTGTTGAACTTTGACCTCAAAATGTGCAACCTTTTTTTGTTACCCCAGGGTCACGCCTTGAAGAAAATTGGTTCTCTGTTCCCTTATGTTACTACAAACCAAAGCATTAGGCTCTAGGCCATCTAGTTTATTAGGAGAAGATATTTTGATATTTTGTCAAATTTTACCCATTTTGACCCCAAAGTGGCACCCCCTGGGGGCTGAGCCCCTTCAATTGAACAAATCTGAAACTCCTTCCCCTGGGGATACTACCTACCAAGTTTGGATGAAATTGGTCTAATAATTTTGGATAAGAAGTCGAAAAATGAAAAGTTAAATTATTTGCTATAGTGTTGAACTTTGACCCCAAAAGGTGTAACCTATTTTTGACCCAGGGTCACGTCTTGAACAAACTTTGTTCTCCATGCCCTAAAGTTACTAAATACCAAAACATTAAGATCTAGGCCTTATAGTTTATTAGAAGAAGATTTTTTAAGTTTTGTAAAATTTCCCCCCCTTTTTGCCCTCTAGTGGCCCAGCCCCTTCATTTGAACAAATCTGAATCCCCTTCCCCAGGGATACTATATACCAAATTTGGATAAAAATGGTCCAGTGGTTTAGGAGAAGAAGTCGAAAATGTTAAAAGTTTACGACAGACGACAGGCGAAACTTGTATGAGAAAAAAGGAAATTAAATGTGGTAGAAAAAGAATCACCGTTTTTGTTGATAGATTATTATACTCTACAGTATTTTTATCATTATTATAACTCAAATTGTTATCTACCCTTTGTTGTTCTTTCTCGATTTCCTCTTGAAATCCTAAATCATCATCTTCCGGAGACATGATAGGACCAGCTACATACTCAACTTCAAAGACTTTAGTACATATGTTACTTTCTCTCATGCCATCTCTGAAGATATCAAATACATAAAGGTAATTTAATAGCCACTTCATGACTGAGTGTGACATATATTTTACAAGAATGATAAACCTAAATAAGAACGAGATCTCCTAAGTGTGTTACACATTGCTTGGATACATTAAGTTTGTGTAATTAATATTCTTTAAGCAATGGTTACATACTACATTTATACTAAAATTTATACGAAACTCTTTGAATTACTGCCCCCTCTATCACTATATTTCGTCACAAAATCTTTTTATAATAGTTGGGACATAACATCTTTTTCAATACACTAGTCAATTAAATCTAACAATTTTACTTAAGTTTGTACTGCATAATGAATCTTTTAGCTAATTTAGTGGATCATTGGACTTCTGACTAATAATTTAGGCACATGTTAACTGCAAATGAATCTTAACTGAACAATATCCTGTTGAAGTTACATAGTACGATTTTTCAAAGTTTATATAGATCAATGAGTTTCTGAATATGGGCATCTTGACTTCCAATATGAATAATGACATTCACACAATAACTTATAAGGTGTAACACCAGGAGAATTAAAGCCAATGTTATGGAGTACAGGAAAACTATATAATCACACTACATGATGATACTCACTTGGACACTCCTACAGCTCTGACCGTCTGCTTGCCGGCTGGTAATGTGAATGGTCCAACATACTGCATTGTACACCTGACCACTCCAGTCTTAGGAAACGGGTCAGGCTTGGATCCATTAATTGTGTAAAATACATTAGCATCTTTCGTTTCTGTTGAAAAAGCAGAAAAGTATCAAAATCAAAAATTTTGTTCTACATCAATTTACTTCAAATTGTGTGAAATATATTTGTTTTAATCACAAATTTGAGTTCTTTGTTTCAACATCATAAATCACAATTACAGCCAGTAAAATATACATACCTGTATTTAGTTCAATTTTGATGTTGGTGTCAATAGATGTTTTAGTTCTCCCATGTTGTGGTAGCCGTAGAGGAATTATAGTTGGCACAGCTATTGACCCTGCCGTCATTGTGACCAACTTTTGTCAATCTACCCTGAAAGACATATTGTAAAAGCTTAAGTCTTTTATTATTTTCAATGTTTACAAAATAGCACAAGAGCATGAAGAAAGAAGATGAAGACATCATTCTAACAGATTGCATGATTTTAGTGGTACAGGGCTCTATAATAATTTTCAGCCAGCAATTTGTAATTTGTATCAATCAAGGCAAATGTCTGTAACTTGTTTAAGGGTGTCAAATTCTGTCTGTGACATCCACTTTGAAATTGACCAGGGATTTTCAATATAAAAAGTATAGTCCTGAAAGACTCCAGGATGCAAAACACACTAATATGCATGCAGCGTGTACAGGACTACGTCTTGCGTATCTCATGTGTAAAAAGAACTTAATCAGATTACAAAAGAGACCTCAATGATAATATTTTGACTGGTACAAGAAGAATTGCTTTAAAAAATTGGAAATCAGTCAAGATTAAATCTTTTGCATCTATAACTATAGGAACAGGGTCAATGCAGTTGAAATGAAATTCTGAAGCATGTACAGGTATTTTGTTTCTCTGTTGAATATAGATATATATGACAAGGGCAAATCGTGCACAGATGAAGTAACATAACACCCGAAAGGTTCTTTAAAACAATGCACACGTTTCAGTAGTATTGGACATATTCACCACAGGCACAGGTAGTCTAAACAACTAAAAATATTAAATCGACAACCGTAAATTACAAATAAATATATAATTCTATGATTGATATTTTTCAAAGTATCTAAATATTTCACCAATAAAGATGGATACCTATATAAACAAAATTATACCTATTTAAATGATTTTTCACCAAATTAAGACTTGTCCGGGCACCTGTTAACATCGAAATCAATGTTGTGAGACGCTTTTAAATAATTTATTAAATGTGTGTGACACCTAAGCGTCTTGTTGATTTCAAAACCACATTGTCGCTAGCAACGCTCTACGTTTGTAACCCACTCAGTGATTGGCTTATAATTTTTACCGTAAATACTCCAACATTTATTCTATCCTATAAGAGTTATTCCCCTTTAGTCGTGACTGTAGCCTTTGTATTTCCCTTTTCTTATGCTGTACATGGCTTTTTAAAAGCTAATAAGTACTTGCTTTTCTATGTATTGCATATCGACTCTAAATAAAGAATTAAATTTTCAAGGCGCTTTTCTGCAACTAATCTTTTTGAATATTTCATATCTTATAAACGTGTACAAAACATGTATGTAAAGGCAGGAGCTTTCAATACAAAGTTCCATGTAAAGGCTTTGACATTATTTGTCTAACCTGTAAGTAAAACCAGTGTATATATGTATTTTACGTCACTGGTAAAATGTATGAAAATCCACACCAAAAATCTATTTTATGATAACAAAACTGTTCAAACTGAGGCACTTTTAGAAATCACAACTTTGACCTAAAGATTTCCACGTTTCGTTTCTATTATTATCTTATTATAGCACATTTTCCAAATCTAAAAAAAACAAATAAAAAAAACAACAACGAAACAAAGAAAAATAAATATAAAAGAAAAATAAATATAAAAGAAAAAAATTATAGAAACAAATTTACAATAATAATAATAACAACAAAAATGATGTTTAAGGTTAAATGTATTTGGTATGAAATCATGAGACAGACGAATCAACGATGAAACAAGTGTATGGCTTAATGCATTGCGAAATGATAACAAATTATAAACCCATCTTAAAATTACACCAGTAAATAAGTAAGCACTGTTTTCCTTCAATATTTAAAAATGTTGTATTTTTTAGGATCATGTACGATCAGTGGCAAAACTTACCTTACCCCAATACATGTATGTGTTTTATGCAAAATGATTAAAATGTGAATTTTGTATACTGTTTCTAAAATTTGCTCAATTCTATATGAATTGAACCATGGCATAGAAAGAGTTCTTTCTACGTTTCTGATTGAACCGTGTAAATGTTTCACATCTCATGTGATCGAATGTTCTATTCCCTAAAACACGCGGAGACGGCCGAATTCCACTAGTGTCAATACACATTAGACGATATAAGTTTTGTTATAAAGGTTGAATTGCATTAATTAACTTTAACAAAGTGTCGGTCAGTGTGTATCGTAATTGGAAATTATCTTTTTTCCCTTCAAAACAACTGTATCTCATTGACCGCTTCAATCTATGAAGCTACCTGGATAATATTCTAAATCTATAGTTTTAATCCTCACTTTTAAAACGATATATCAGATATCATAGTTACCCATTCGAACTTAAATTGTCTGGGATGATTACTCCAACATTCAAGCTCAAGTTACATGTCTGTATTCATATTCATGTGATGATATTAAACACCGTGACTTTATATTTACGGACAAACGAGAGGATATTAACATCTATTTACAGTAATACTCTGAACTGCACATGTGCACGCCGACTGGCAACGCCCAGGGCACCAGATCATGGGCACTGTCCGAACAACTTCAGAGGAGAAATGGTTCTGAGGAGATTGACAGCTGGTGCTCTGTCTTTATGATTGCTAGTTGGACTTCTTTTAAATCTGGACCCTCAGCCAACTATCATTTTACCCAAGCGCAAGCACTTTTGTGATGTCACATATATCCTTAAATTGACATACACATTAACGAATAGTAATTTTTGCTTGGTTTTATTTTCAAATTGGTAATTATTTTTATTAAACACGAAACTAACTTTTCGTAAATTAAACCTGAAGCTCATGTATCTTCACAAAGTTAACACATTTCAAAAATAACCAATATTTATAATTCCTAGCAGGCGTTCAGTGATATAGGTGTATCAGGATACGATTTTACCTGTGCTTAGAAATTGTGAATTATGTAAGGGCTTCGTTTGCACGATAATTACAGTCAATTTTACTGGTTTTGATGCTATTTTTAAACTATACCGCTGTCCACATTAACTTCGTCTGCATACACATGAGAGATAATGGCCGACCAGGAGGCGGGTCTTCGTGAATTCTTCAATATTTCGCTTGCTTGAAACCAGGTATCTAACTGATCAAAAATATTCATTTTATGACAGATCATCTAATTATAACGCTATTATAAATATTTCGTTTTATCTAAGTAATTGCTTTCATCTCAATAATTAGTACCGGAGTGTACGTGTATGTCGATTTAAATATTATTAAAAGTGTTAGACATTGCTATTCATTGGTTCGTCCGTCCGTTCATTTTTTGATCCTAGCATATACTATCATAGATTACAATTTATTATAAAGACTGCTTGGAATGGACTCTTCTTCAGATAATTTCTTCTCCCCTTTTTATTTTGCCTTTGGATTAGTTTATCTGGGTCTTTTTACATTTTTCATTAATATCCTTAATTTCAATCGGTTATGTTTTACTTCTGGTTTTTTTTCTGCCCTTTTTAGATATTTCGTGTATTGAGAATGTTGATCAAATCAATAAATAGTAATTTTCCCTTGGACAGGGTGTAAATATCCATCCATCCTATCTCAATTCTTGTTCTGTCCATTCAAGTTTATCATTAATGTACATTTGTATATATGTATTGTACGGCCGCTCTTGCACTTTGGGTTTTGGGGTCATTCAATGGTAGTTTGACACCCTCACCTCTAGGATATTACTGGGAAAGTTGAAACCGATTTAATCAGTTCATTCAGTTAGTTGATTGGATGTTCTACGTGTAACCTGACCTCAAACCATGTCATGTTATGTAATAATGTAATTGAAGTTCGTTTGTGATTTCCTTGACAGATAATTATTCTGATTCAGTTATCATCATTTCTTGTTTGTCAGTCCATCTGATTCAGATGTCATTCTTCTTTGATCGCCATTCCCCAAGATACAAATGTCATTCTTCTTTGATCGCCAATCCCTCTGATTCAGATATCATTCTTCTTTGATCGCCAATCCCCCAGATACAAATGTCATTCTTCTTTGATCGCCAATCCATCTGTTTCAGATGTCATTCTTCTTTGATCGCCGATCCATTTGATTCAGATGTCATTCTTCTTTGATCGCCAATCCATCTGATTCAGATGTCATTCTTCTTTGATCGCCAATCCATCTGATTCAGATGTCATTCTTCTTTGATCGCCGATCCATCTGATTCAGATGTCATTCTTCTTTGATCGCCAATCCATCTGATTCAGATGTCATTCTTCTTTGATCGCCAATCCCTCTGATTCAGATGTCATTCTTCTTTGATCGCCAATCCCACTGATTCAGATGTCATTCTTCTTTGATCGCCAATCCCTCTGATTCAGATGTCATTTTTTCAGAACATGATATAACTACATTTATATGTAAAAACAAATCATTATATTCCTTCTAACGTATGTTAATCCTCTATGGAATAATACTATAAATTGTCTCCTTTTAGAAAAATAAATAAAAGCTTCCAATCATTCCAAGTTATTTAAGATGAGTATTGCACGGTTTTTGTAATATTTGATTGTTTTTTACTTTTCTGAATCTACATATTTACATATTTACATATTTACATACTTACAAACCACAACGGAGCTGGTGGTACCTAAGAATGTAATTGTTTTTTAAGACATACTCTATAGTGCTGTTAAACATAGATCCCGAGGCACAAGATCCCCTTATATTCCTACACTGAGATACATAAGTGACCCCTGTCCTCTCTGATTCTCAAACACATGTTTATTTTTATTTCACAATCACAGAGTAGTACATGTACACGCTAACGTCATTTTGTAAATAAATTGTATGGGAATTGCAAAATATGTATTGGGTAAGTGTACCTTTTCCCCAAAAAAATCTGGAGGCAAGGTCATTTGACAAACCGTTATTAACCATTGATGCATTCTAGTAAAGAGTATCAATGGTGCCGACTGAATAAAAATGTTTGAATTATATAAACATAAATTCCTTTAAAATAGTGTTCGATCAAGAATTGTCGGGAAAGTTCTTACCGATGGTCAAATTAATTCAAAGAAACGTTCAAATTGACAATTTTCAATATATTTATAAGTGAAATGCATTCCTTTTGCACTGAAAAGGGGACTTATTTCTGTCTTTATTACCCATTCTAGAACTTGTAGGTAATCTTGATCAGGTAGTTGACTGGTCGCTAGTACACTGTTTAGACAGTCCTAGTGGTATCAACATTTGCTTTATGTTCTTTAACTTTTTTTTTTTATTAACTTACAACTAATTTTCACGGGCAATCTTCAGATTAATGCAAAACACACGAATTCTTATTAATTTAAGCAAAGGTTTTACAATGAAACTTTCTATAAGTATAAAGGTTATACAATTGAATTTTCTCGGCAAAAACGATTCTACTATTGCTTTATTCTTCTTCAATATGATTAGTCATTTATCGACTGGACTGTCATGCATTTTTCACAATCACGACGACCTAATATTTCGCATGGTACGACTAGGCTATATCTAAAATGATATTGCTAAATTAATTAACTCTCATTTAGAAATAGAAGAATATTTGTTTTTTCCTAAAACAGAAAAAGTGAAGAGCCCCTGGCTCCAGCAATCATCTTAAAAGATCAAAGGTGCCGTCGACACCTCAGAAATCGAAATGGCAAAAAGCTCTTGTCTCTGTTTCGGGCATGCTGTTGCGTGGCAACTAGTAAACATAGAGTTAAAAGAGCCAAGAACTTGGCGGAATCCGTCGGAAGTTGACGGTCAGCGTGAAGAACAAACAAAAGCGTAGTACCCAGTTCATTAAAAATTACACGTATATAGTCAGTGTCAATATTTACCAATTCTACGGTTGCATAATGCTTTTTGTAGCCTTAATTCAGTACTGAGCGTTTGTTTGAAAGCTTTTAAATAACACTTCACACGAACTCTGAGTGGGAATAACACGAGTATAATAACAATCGGACACTTTTGTTAGACATGGTCAAAACTAAAGTCGTGCGGACTGACCTATTGTTCCGATACAAGTAAGAGCATAGAATGTTAATGATTTTTTTTTTAAATAAAATTATTTAATCACAATACCATGCCAAAGGCACAGCCATGTTTTCAAAGGTGTGTGCATATTAAAAAAAAACCAACCAATTACCTTTCATTTAATTTGTTTTTAATATCATCTAGGGGGATATAATAGAACATTACAGGCTGTAAATGTAACTTTGCTGACAGTGTCACATAATAACTTAGGTATGACAAGCTGTGTTTACTTATGTATAGTTGACAAGGTAATACACAAATATAACATCTCAAATGAATATTAGCGGCCTTTTACGGATTAATTCTATTTCCAGTTTTACTATATTCAGTTGACAAGAAGATTTTCTTTTTCCGCTTCTTTAAATGAAAGGAATTGCAAAGAGCATTAAAAAAGCTCACTTGGATTAAAACCCTCTCTCACGCACATAAAAAGGATGTAAACTGTAGTGTTGGCATAAGTAACAATATGTTATTCTATAAGAACCACTTCTGGTATGCATTAACTTTAGAAATGGGCGGGTCACTATTGAACTCATATAAAAAAAACAAAGTGAATTTTAAAAACTAGTTTCAGAGTCTTCAACTAATACATATTTAAATTTCTCCCGCATTTTTTTGTTCTTTGTTTTTTTTAAGACCACGAGTTTCTTTTTCACAACAATTTCTATTTCACACCTAGCTTGCAAAAAGTTCTTAACTGTAATTTATATAACCATAATTTCCTCTCCTTTAGATACATTTTGTAACGTTTTTTGGGTGTTAACCAACCAGAAATGTGAACAGGATGTAAGCTGTTTTTGGATATACAATATCACCATAGTGGTTTGGATGGTCTGGTTACATAACACGTAACCTTTACTACTTTATCAGGTGCTATATATATTTGTGTAAAACAATATTTACTAACATCACCGTCAATTCGCATGTTTGTTCGTAGCAAGACTTGTTAGCTCACCAAATAATCAGTATTTGATAATTCATGAATTAAACTAAATAGTGTAACCTTTTTAATTGATATGGATATTATTTCTTGATTAAGTCAACATTAATGTAGATCATACACACATTTTCTCTGTATAGTTATATAAATGTCATATATACAAAAGTAATTCTTGTTTGCTCAGAAAATTCACAAATATGTATCTACTGTAAATTGACGAGATCGATTTTCTTTTTTATACGTTTTGTATCGGTGCCTAAGTAGATATTGATCCTGTTTTGTTGTTGTTGTATATATACAATGTACACAATGCAACAATACAATAAACAACAAAGATACTACCACTTATACTGAGACACTGGCAAGTAAAACCAACCACTTATACTGAGACACTGGCAAGTAAAACCAACCACTATACTGAGACCTTGACAAGTAAAACCAACCACTTATACTGAGACATTGGCAAGTAAGACCAACCACTTATACTGAGACATTGGCAAGTAAGACCAACCACTTATACTGAAACACTGGCAAGTAAGACCAACCACTTATACCGAGACACTGGCAAGTAAGACCAACCACTTATACTGAGACACTGGCAAGTAAAACCAACCACTTATACTGAGACATTGGCAAGTAAGACCAACCACTTATACCGAGACATTGGCAAGTAGGACCAACCAAAACATAAGAACATAAGACGACGCCTCTATGGCCGTAGTCTGGGATAAAACCGGTTGGGGAAAAATGTATTCCGCACACATATTTTTCTATTTGCCGGGAATTTTTCATAGAAAAAAATTTGCAAAATCGCGGGGATGCAATTGACCCCCACTCACAGGCTATGACCCTGCATGGTCTCTATATCGTTTATGAAAGTATAAATACACTATACATGTCATCTTCATGTACATCAAACGAGCACAATAGTCTATTTATACTAACTATAAAAGGCTCAAAATCTTGTATCAGTTATACGCACAGAATATCAGATAAAGATAACCGTATGTATTTACCAAAGGGGCAACTAGAAAAAGAAGAAAGAAACGACCCAGCATATCCTTATATCCTTGATAAAGCATGTACATTTACATCTTTTATAAGAAATGCTTAGAGTAGTTGACTTCATCCACCAGTAATGTTCAACAGAGTTGCTAATGTCATCAATCAACAAGTTTGGTCAGGCAGAAATTTAAGAAACTTGTCACTTTTTGATTTTTAAAAGTTTATGTATTGAGTGACAAAATGAGGCGTCAGATGAGGGTCATGCTCGGAGGTTAGCAGTACGAACTTAAGACATTGTCAATACATATTGACACAAGTAGTAAAGGAATGGACGATGTCCAGACTGGCTGGCGACACGGTTCCAAATAAAGCAAACAGTTGACCACTACGGCCATCATTGATCGTTCTGGGTACACATGGTCCATTGTGGCGCGTGACGTAGTATGGAAACCAATACTCAATCAATGCTCATTAAATATTTAAGAATAATTTCTCGGCCTCCTTACTCCGGGTCAATATTATTGCTAGAGCGAGTCTTAACCCATTACTTTACCAAAGTAGTTCTTCAAATATAAAGACACTTCACTCTCAAGATTTACTTTGACTTTCAAGAATTATTGATAATTGTATATACACAAAAACGTGTAGTTAAGAATAGCGGATTAAAATTGACAGACGCTACATCTATAATATACAAAGACAAACATGTCGGAAGTTCTGAAGAGTTTATGACACGTTCAGATAAAGTTTATGAAGAAAAGTACACTAGCTATGGTTTTGAAATTTGGCGCAAGCGGCAAGTATTAACACGTCGTTTATTCCATGAAAGAAGAAGCCTGATTGTAAAAACGTCCCTGTTTGTTATAAAAATGTGCGCGACTGTTCAATACAACATTAAACTCTTGCTTCATCCATACAAGTCGTTAATGATTTTTTATAGATTAATTTTTAGACAATATATGAAGGATTAAAAGCTTTCACAAGTGATGCTAAATAAAAAAAAAATGCCAAAGGTGATTCCACATATGGTGATAATTCTAATGTTTACAAACGACACACAAATGTAGCCCGCAATCTCTTTTTAATTACCAATAAAAGCTATAAAGCACATCGTATCTCACACACACACACACACACACACACACACACACACACACACACACACACCGTTCTATGTGGGTCCGTGTTAATATTTTTGTCGTTAGTCATGTCAAGCGATTTATGACATAGCTAACTTGTTAATTTCTTTTAAATTACGCATTTCATATTTTGCATAATTTTATGTAATGTTCTCAAATGTAATATGATCAAGCCCATTTTTAATTGGTTATAAGCGCCTACATGTCTTCAGATGTAATGTTTTGGTTGTTATTAACGTCATATTAATTGAACAACGCACAAAATATGACGTCACTAACGCAAAATGGTGGCTTCTTCAACTGAGAAATACATCAAACTTGAACGGAGGACATTCAAAGCACTTATTTTGAATCATGTGATAAAAAGGGGCTTACATTTCATATAACAAATTTATGAAAATCGTCTCGAAGTGTTCATTTTAGCATAAACGGCTCGTTAAATGAACACAACTAGACTCGTTCCATAAACCTATTTCTCATCTAAGAACCTGTGTATGCACGATTCCACGTGAGCCTGTTAGCCGTTCTATGTCAACATGTGTAAAACATATACGTCTGTACATAATTTGCTTTGTATTGATTCTTGATTTCATTTGTGTCCTCATGTTGTGCATTTTCATGTACCTGAGCGTTATCAATAAAATTTAGAAATATTGAATCTTTGTGTCAATCCGTATTCTATTATGCAATCAACATCTCAATTAAGTTTCATGAAAATCTGACCAGTAGTTCTTCAAACACTCCCATTCCGTTTACTATATAGTTATAGTTTGATAAATACATAATTATGTTATTACGATAAATATTGTCTTTACTAGAAACGATAAATAAATTTGTTTAAGAAATCCTATTTATTGGGCTGTAACTGCTTAATATAATTCTTTGTGTAACTATTGTGAACAATGAGATTGTGTGAATGTTTAATGTCTACACAATGTATCGTTGGTATATCAATATTCTTATTACTATATACAACACGAAATTAAATCACTTCAGTCTTAATGTGTGGCCGTGAATTACCCTGGAAAACATTGTAACAAGTTTGAAGTGTGAACATTTCCCTACACATACGGAAACTATCCATCTAAAGATAAAAACAAATTATTTCTTTACTCAACCGGCGTTTCCAAATATGCAGAAGACTTGCATAATGGCTGAAGTATTTACCCAACAGTCGATAAGACACACAAGCAGCTGTAGTTCCAACATCCAAATATAAACACGTTATGTAAATGTTTTCTATGCACACAGCCGTGAACAGTAATACATATGATAATCATAGTCTAGACACACAGTATAGCTACTAAATGGTTTGTATACTTCTATTCTTTATGTTGATAGTTTCAATTTTTGGAACTATCATTGACATCATTGATGATACATGATTCGATATTGGTATTTTTTTATTTTAATACTTTTTTTGGGGGGAAAATAATTATCTTGTATTAACAACAACAGCACGTGGCTTTAGCAGAAACGGTCCTTTATTTATTTATTTATATTCTTTTAAGAAAACACTATTTTTTTTAAAGAAAATTAAAGCTTTAGCTCATAAAAAGAATGATAAAAACAAACTGCGTAAATGGTGTCTGCACCTGTTATGCTTACATTGTCTTTAACTCCATCACAGTCAGTCAGAAAATCATGACATCAAGATATGTGGAGCTGTCAAATATTTTTACTTGTTTTCGTCAATATTATTGCAGAATTTTTAAAAACTAAACAAAAATGTTTATAAGCTGACATTTTTTAGGAAAAGAGCATTATGTCCAATACAACATTTAGAACCAATTACTTAGACTTTTAAAGTATATAAATTACATTAATCTTTAAAGTACGTGTGTCGGCGTTCACAACAGTAGGTTGAAAATAAAACCGAAAAAATAAAATGGTAAATCAAAGAATTAAAACGCTGTAAGATGTGCACGATATGACATGATAATCCACGATAGAACGTTAACGTAAATCTGTTTAATCAAGCATGTTTAAGTCAATGTCGAACACTTCCGTTTACCAACAACAAATGTCAGATGCAAATGCCGTACTAAATGTATTCATTTAAACGTGTTTGTCCGAAGTTACAGTTCGCATTGTAAAATAGAAGGTTGATAATTATTGTAATAATAATACAGTCATGTTGTTAATATATTGGAAACGGGACATGTCAAAATATCAAGTCACAGATCGATAATCCAACGTTCTCAATAATGAACTTCCCGTTACATTTAAACAATTCACAGACCATTGCATGTATTAAGCCATTGCACTTTCAACAGCATAAAGGAATTTTTTGTCTCTTGAAAATTTAATCACACCTCGTTAATACGGAAACAAAGAATGGATATAAAAGGAAGAGTGGTCTTTTGTTTATGATGTTGAAAAATATTACATATTCCTGATTTTTTTTAAGGTGGGGTTCTAAATCTGTCCACGACTGGATTTAAAAAACAAAAACTTTGCACCCATGCTACTGCAGATTTAACTACACAGAAAAAAGATTTCTGAAACAACACAGCGTGAAACACATCAAAAAGGAGCTCCTTGTAGAACACCTTTTCCACCCCGATCTTGTGCATGCCAAATGTAGAATTTATTGCTTCAAAGTTTTATTTTTAGTAATTGTCAACAAAGTAAGGAAATTTTGATACCAAATATGCAAACATTAATACTTTTTAGCATATTTGAGACAGATTATCGGAAATTATGAAAACTCGTCTTTTGAAATAAGCACTATGCTAAAGCCTTAAACTAATTATTGAACTTTTTGTTTGCGTCTGAAGCAACCGTAGCCAAAGTATTAGAATTTTACCAACAAGTTTCCAATAGGATTACCTCAAAATATTTGCATTTAATCATAGGTAGAAAAAAAAGATTTTTCATAGTTTCAATTATCTGTCTTCAATGGGCTGAAAAGGTATTTTGCCGGTTTCAAAAAGTATTAATGATTTTTCACATATAGATAACCTATATATAAAAAATTAAGAAGTGCCAACTCGTTTAAAAAAATTCATTGTTGTAGTAATCTATCTTCAACACGAAAAGAAAACATTTTCCTAGGTCCAATTTTTTCTTGACAAATAAAATTTGTTGGTATCCCTTTTTTCGAAAAAATATATTTTGGATATTTTAAAAATGAAAAAAATGGCTAAAGGAACATGGAGCTTTTGGCCAGGTTGGTCACTTTATTGAGCACTATGATGTTTGTGAATGCATATTGATAAAGAGGTTCCTATATGTTTTGATATGACATATCCGCCATATATTGAAGCTCCTTACACCAGTAACAGTGTACTTAAAGAACAAAAATACAATAACAATATTGCTCTATATATAAGGAGGCCCTCAAACGGCCAACGTCTTCAGAAAAGCCTTCCTCAGACAAGCCCGCTGATATAACATCCAAGCGTGAAGGTCGGTGATCTCTTGCTAAGGATGTTAGGACCTGGACTGAGGCTGACTGAGCAAATCCCGATGAAGAGGGAATGACATATAAGTGTCGACCAAAAGGCTCAGAAGCTTTGGAAACCAGAGAGAGTTTCCACTGCCCAAGCCTTCTTGCATGAACCGGAGACACGTAAGTCAAAAGCTGGTAATTGAGTGCTATGACATTACAGGTCCACATATGACATGTGACCAGACAGACCACCTGACCCTGCAGAGAGAGAGAGAGAGAGAGAGAGAGCGCAGACACAGCGTCCCACATCTCGATTACACAGATTTGCTCCGAGAGCTGTTTGCCTGACCAAATACCTAAAGGGACCCCAACCTGTCAACGCATCATCTGTGAAAGGGGTCAAGATAGAAAATAACTCACGAGAGAAACTCCCACTAGATCATTGTTTTTCAATGTCCACCACATAGCTAAATTCTTCACCGACTAGTAGAAAGAAATTCTGACATCCCGCTGTTTGGAGGCGCATGACCTATGGTAGAGAAGACTGGAGTATTCTGATATGAAGGTGTCCCAATGGGACCACATCTGCAAAAGAGTTTAGGAAGCTCAGAAGGCACAGACACCAAGTAACCTTCACTTCTTCCAGGTTGACCAGAAGAAACACAAGTTTCCTGCACTTCTCGAATGTTAGAATGGAACTTGTTGCATAGGAAGAGGAAGTCTTGAGACGACAGAATCTTTGACTTCTCTCTGGAAGGGATTAATCCTAACATTTGCAGAACCTTCAGGACCGCTCTGGTGTTCTCTCGTAACACCCTGATGTTCAAATGAAATATGAGGTAGTCTTCGAAGTAGATGGGAACACCTACCCCAAGAGAATGCAGATACCTCGCAACTACATTTAACAATTTGGTAAAAATGTAAGGTGTTGTCCTTAGACCGAAGGGCATGTCCCGAAACCTGTAAACCTTCTGATGGAAGGTAATCCGAAGGAACTTCCTTGCCGATTGCCTGATAACGATGTGGAAATAGACATCCATCAGATCAACTGAGGTTGCCCATATTCTAGGGAGGACGGTAGCAATACTGCTTCGTAGTGTCACCATCTTGAAATATGGAGCCATAACATTCTGATTGAATGAACCGAGATCGATAAATGACCTCCAGACAATATTGCTGTACTGGGGAAGAAGCTGAGCAAGGTGCCCTCCGATCTAAAGATCCAGTCTGGGAAAATCTAAACCTCCTTAGGGGTATAAACAAGTATCTACGAGCGAATCTGGGAAGTGAGCGGAGACGCGAGCAATGACGAGTAAGGAACTCTTCTTAGAAACTCTAACAGAAGCGGTCCTGCCTTGGCCCTTTCAATGACCATGCCCTCTGCCACTAGAAGAATGGCCTTCTCCACATATGTTGCTAGAGCTGGAAACTTGGCTGTTGTAGATTATGTTGTTGTCTTTAAGTTAGGCCCCTATTACTTATCTAACTAACACTGAATGATACAGTGTGGCTTACATCCTTGTGAAATAGTTATTTTATTGTAAAAAGCTTTCAATATATGCAGTTATCAATTGTCAATAAAAAATCAGAAAAAAATATCAGAAAAAAAATATTTCGAGAAAATGAGCTTTTTATTTATATTTTTATTATATATCGATAAAAAAAATATTTCTTTATAATTGTTAATATGCCTTTAATAAATGATGCAGTGAACATAAATTATGCGAGAATGGCATCCACTCACATGTTTACTTGAAGGGGTACTCTTTCAGATCAACTTGACACATTTTGTCAAACGCTTTACTAAAGTCCAGGTATGCCAAATCGTTGTTACTTTTCGATTAAAGTGTTGATGCCTAGTCCTCCAAAAGTTTGGATATGCGAGAGTGCCCACTACGAAAACCTTGCTGACGTCTTAATAAAAGATTGTTATTGTTAAGAAGTTCGAGTAAAGGCCCTTCTGATTATATGTTGCATGCTCTTGCTAGAAACTGATGTCAAACGAATAGGTCTGTACTTTTCTTGGTTTTTTCTTGAACCTTTTTTAAAGATGGGTGTTACGTTGGAATAATTCCTCACCTTTGGAATCTGTCCGTCTTTTATTGATTTTTTTTAAAAATATTTAATGACGTTACCTTCATAGTGTCGGACAAATTGACAAACAATTTCGGTAGCAAATTGTCTGACCCGGGCGACTTATTTTGGGTTGAGATTTTTCATTGCCTTGTAAATCTTATCTTCTGTGAAGACTATATCACAGTTCATTCGTGTAGTCCTTAGCCCTGAAATCTGGTATGTTGACCTAATCCACCCTGTGCAGCTTAATAAATCCATTTTCTGTATACGGTTAGACCTGAAGTAGCATAGGTGAATTTTTTTTAAATCCAAGCATGAACAGACCCTTAAAGTCTTATCTTCTGTGAAGACTATATCACACAATTTATTCGTGTAGTCCTTAGCTCTGAAATCTGGTATTTTGACCTAATACACCCTGTGTGGCTTCCGAAATCCATTTTCTGTATAGATTAGACCTGAAGTAGCATAGGTGAATTTTTTTTTTAAATAAATCCAAGCGTGGACAGGCCCTTATGGAAATTTATCATTAGCTGAAATCCCACCTTAGAGTAAGGAAGTAATTTAATGGAAAAGGAAAATATTCTACACATGCCCACGGATGCACGTACGTTTGAATGTTTGAAATATTGCATGGCTATCAATGTAAGTATAAATGACTACGGTCATTTCCCAGTCATACAGTAGTTCGAAATAGCGACCATTTATATGTTGGTTGATTTGTGCTATTTCGTCTGTTCGCCTCCAACGAGGCGAAGAAGTGATACAACGTGAAAGTAGAAGTACTCGTAGGAGGCGAACAGACGATATAACGAAATAGAACAAATCAGCCACCACAAATGACTGCTACTCTCATCGACTCTGTGACTGGGAAATGACCATAGTTTTAGCATAATACTCCTTGCACACTCAATACTGTTCGTAGTTTCTTTGTGAAATCCAGGACAAACAACATGCATAGCTATACCAGAGTATCCCGTTGTGAATTTATTTTGGGGTGATTTTTACACAAGTAAACGGTACCTGTAGCTTGTGTTGCTACCTTCTTGATAACGATGATTTACTGCTATATTTTAATTAAAATCTATTTATTTGCACTGTAATGAAAACACTTCGATAGGTTTATGATGTGCTATAAAATTGGAATACTATTAAAAAGGGAATAAAGATTTAAAATTATAATTAATGTTATAAAACCATGCATTTCTAGACGCTCCTTGTATGTTACTTGATTTGACTATATTTTTTGCTCTTAAGGTACATGTTTGAAACATTAAATATTCAAAGTGGATTGTACTATATGTACTATGTTTTATTATATCTGATCGTCAAGTTCATGTTATGGCTGTTGATATATTACTCTCAAAATGCTCAATGATTAGATGTGATACATGTAGCTATGTATAAGTATATGACTGGCGTACTTATTCATTAAATGTGATGGTTACGTCTGTGTTTATGTTGTTTGTTGTTTTATTGGGGTTTAACACCACTTCAACTCATGTCTAAGTCATATCGAGACGGTGTCCGATTAAGGCAGTGCGCACTGATGGCGACTATATAATGCTGTCTTACTGAAATATCATGCCGTAGATACATTGATTTGATACTTCACTCGATCACATTATCCTTACAGCTAGTCAGCCAGTCCTCCTCGAACCCAGTAATGCTGAGCAATTAGCAGGGAGCGAGAAAATTGCCTATACTTTTAACGTATATGTTTTGACGCGGCCGAGATTCGAACCACCTGTCGCCTACCGGATGTATGGAGTAGGTATTCATTTGATGTGGTGTCTATTAATGTATGAAGTAGCATGTCTATATGTCGTAAGTGTGGTAATTTCAGTAAGACAACATTTTAAGTTTGCCATCATCGCTCTCTGTCACTCCTGGACGCCGTCTTAATATGCCAAGACATGCGATGAAAGGGGCGTTAAACCCACATAAACACATAAATAATCTCTCATATACTTTATATATTTCTTTTTACTAATAATACGCACTTTGCAGTAAGAAACAACAGAAAATATAAGAAACAGAGTGAAAAATATAGGACAAAAACAAGAACGAGAACTAGAAATAGAGGGCGAAAACAAGGACTAGATCTAGAACTAGAGGACGTGAAAAAGGCCGAGATTTACAACTGCTCAGAACTACAGGACGATAACAAGGCCGAGGACTAAAACTGCTTGGAACTAGAGGACTAGAACAATGCCGAGGTCTAGATTGTTTGTTTAATTAGGGCTTAACGTCGCTTCCAGAGTATTTCACCAATATCGTGACAAATGACCAAAGAAGAAACGCCAAATGATATTACAGGAAGAGAAGCGACGACAGGAACGAAAACACAAAGTAATAGAGATAGTTCAGAAAGAAACAAGAACCCATGCAACGGTTTTTCCGCCTACTCTTCTATCGAAATTTACATGGGGATCTTTATCGTGCCAGAGGGTTAAAATCCCTGTACATGGGACCGCCAGCTTAGCGTCCCCTCCGAAGGATCTTTGTCTGGCCTCTACCCTTTAACATTTCTGGTCCTGCCTGTGGTAGGGTCACCCAAGCCGAGGTCTAGAAGTAGATGAATAAAACAAGGATGAGATCTAGACGTAGATGACGAAACACGGCCGAGATCTAGAACTAGAGGACGAAAACAAGGCCGAGATCTAGAACGAAATAGAGGACGAAAACATGGCCGAGATCTAGAACTAGAGGACGAAAACAAGGCCAAAATCTAGAACGAACTAGAAGACGAAAACACGACCGAAATCTAAACGTAGATGACAAAACAAGGCCGAGATTTAGAACGAACTAAAGGACGAAAACAAGGCTGAGATCGAATAGAACTGGAGGACGAAAACTATTGGGCGCCGTTTTACCTTTTATTCATATTTGGTGATATCACTTATTGGAATAGATGATATAACCAATCGTAATTTTGAATAGGTGTTATCACCTTTTCGAATGAGTGATATCACCATATGGGAATTAAAGTAAAACGGCACCCCATAGAAAACAAGGCTGATATCTAAAGGTAAGTGACGAAAATAAGGCCGAGATCTAAGTCTAGAGGATGAGAACGAGGCCGAGATCTAAAGCTAGAGGACGAGAACAAGGCCTAGATGTAGAACTAGATAACGAGAACAAGGCCTAGATCTAGAACTACATGACAAGAACCAAGCTGAGATCTTGACTATACGACTATTTTTTTATTTCCTTATACTGTCTGATTAATACATTTAAATTTATAAAAAAATGCAATCTGAAACATGCCTCCACAAAATATTATATGTATAAGAGGAAAGAGCCAACCAGATGAAAATCATATCCTTCTACCAACTCCACGGAAAAGTAGGATATGGTTTTAATTAATCAGATTGGGAAAGAGCCAATATACTATGTCAGACACCCTGGTCCCGAATTCCTGATCTAGCTTCGAAGCAGCCGTCATTAAGGCCAGTGAGTATTTTAACGATTATTTCCGAAATTTTAGAAAGAGCTGTATATAACCAGTTGGAATCCTTTTTAGTTAAAAATGATTTATTATATGACCTTCAAAGTGGATTCCGAGGGAACTACTCGACTGGTGCTTGCCTTACTCACCTCTCAGATCACATAAAGAGTCAAATAGCAAAAGGTCTACTAACTGGAATGATAATATTAGTTACACAGTCACTAACTAAGTGACTGTGTAACTAATTTATCCCGTTGAAAACCTTATCAATTCAACAAAATGATAAAAAAAATATGTCCCAGTACTAATTTATACAATTGCAAGACTTCAAACTGCTCAAATTGGTCATCTTGCCGAATTTCAATCAAATAGGCCATCAAAATATTTGCTGCTTTACTATTGCATCGTAGAGTATTATAAATCGAATACACGTTCAGTCTTATTTGGTCCACTTTTTCGTGGGATGTTTTAACCGAAACGCTTACGGCCGCCATCTTTGTTTACTGTAACTATGTGACGTCGTTAAAATAGCAACAACAACTCTAGATTGGACCCTCGATATTAAAAATTAAGCACCCGATACTTAATCATTCGCGACGTCATGTGACGTCATTTCAACCAATAGTAACGCCAGATTCTTGTCTAAAGCGGGATAATGCTTGAGCTTCAGAAGGCATTCGATACCGTAGATCATAACATTTTACGTAGAAAACTAGAAACGATGGGCGTGGATTTAGTCGAGTGGTTCCACTCGTACCTATCGGGTAGAACACAACGGATACATGTTATGCGATTAGTGAAGTTTTAGGTAAAGAACTAGGAAATTGTAGTAAATGGTTGGTAGATAATAAAGTCTCGTTGCATCTTGGTAAAACTGAATGTATTTTATTTGGTTCAAAGCGTAAAATTTGCTAAAGTTAAAGAATTTTTAAGTGACTTTTAATGGACATACTAAAACATGAGAATGATTTATCTGCAGTATCCATTGTGAACAACATAGTTAATAAATTTAATAGTAGATTGAAATTTTTTTTATAGACATAAGCACTTTTTAAATTTAACTCTTAGAAAATCGCTGTAACTCGTTATTACAGTGTCATTTTGAGTATGCGTGTTCCTCGTGGTATAATTTTTATATTTCACATTTTTATTTCCCCAAAAAAATTAACTTATATGTATACAGTAATTGATAAGATGTATCCATTATTTCACACACACACACACACACACACACACACACACACACA
>JAUMGZ010212549.1:0-11880 GCA_032359645.1 Pododesmus macrochisma | reverse complement strand
TGACCTACTAAATGTCTCTTGGTTAAACACTAATATGATTTATTCCTTGACATAGTAAATGTCTCTTGGTTAAACACGGATATCATTATCTTCCATGACATAGTAAATGTCATTTGGTTAAACACTGATATCATTATCTTCCATGACCTACTAGCTAGATGTCTCTTGGTTAAACACTGATCTCATTTTCTTCCATGACCTACTAAATGTCTCTTGGTTAAACACTGATTTCATTATCTTCCACGACATAGTAAATGTCTCTTGGTTAAACACTGATCTCATTATCTTCCATGACCTACTAAATGTCTCTTGGTTAAACACTGATCTCATTATATCTTTTATGACATACTAAATGTCTCTTTGTTAAACACTGATCTCATTATATATTCTATGACATACTAAATGTCTCTTGGTTAAACACTGATCTCATTATATCTTTTATGACATACTAATGTCTCTTGGTTAAACACTGATCTCATTATATCTTTTATGACATACTAAATGTCTCTTGGTTAAACACTGATCTCATTATATCTTTTATGACATACTAAGTGTCTCTTGGTTAAACACTGATCTCATTATATCTTTTATGACATACTAAATGTCTCTTTGTTAAACATGGTCTTTTAATCTGGCATTTGTTGGCAGGAATATTTGGTAAAAGGTCACTGTGAAGTGTTTAAAAGGTGCAAAAAAACATTACACACAACTGATGTCTAGTTTGTATTATTCTTTACTAGTTTCAGAGAGGATAATAAAACTTTTAGGTATGTAAATTTAATTTGTAAACCTGGATTCTTCTAGAAAATTATTTTTTGTCTTGCAGATATTCCTGTGATCCCAGACTTAGAAGACCAACAAGATGATGACATGTCTTCTAAAGTAGCTGTAGCTCCAAAGTAAATATACGTGTATCTGATAGTTAAATCTTCAGAAAGGCTTTACCCCAATCTGAGAACTAATTTACAAGGAAGCTTGGATTAAGTAGACATAAACAGCTGAGAAATAGTCTATTTAAATTTAAGTTTTAAAAAATCTTTACTTGCATAGATTTTTGGTGTGAGGCAAGAGAAATAACTCTTAACTGATTGTGGGTTGGAAAGAAAGACTAATTGTGAATCTGTTCATGTGTATGTACAATGTCTACATTGTTGATGTGAAAAAGTTGTTTTCTTAAAAGAGAAATGAATGGTTTAATGTTAATTTTTACGTGCTTTGTGTAGTTGTGTGGTATTAAATAATTATAAGCAGTTAAGCCAGTTAACTTTAAGATAAAAAAATGTGAACCTTACTGATATACATGTACTTCCTTATTTTGAACTTATGTTATAACATATACTGAAACCATTTAATAAAAATATTATCGGGCTATTTTGATATCAAATAATGTTGAGGAGATGATGTCAAAAATAATAACAATTAAAAAGGATTGTATTATTTCTTTGATAATACTGTTTGGGAGTCCAGAAATGAAATACTGTAGTAGAGTGAACAATTTCGTCTTCGGTAATCCTGTTTCAGACTATTATTTTGTCAGAAGTTGAATTTGGTATTGTAATGAATGCTGTTGTCGGGACCCACCTGTATTTAGTAACAGACAAAAATACTTATTTTTAAGTTTGTGATTTTATGCACAAACACATCATTAATATTCTTAAAAATTCACAAAATGTGTTAATTTTGTATAAGAATTGTCAGTATTGTTTGTTTTCAGTATTGCTGTAAACAGAGTGGCTACTTACAGAGAATTGGACAATGATCTATTAAAACAGGCAGCTTATCTTACATTGGTACGTCATACACGTGTCATTATAATGGTGTACTTTATTTTGATAATTATTAAGGAAAGGTTCAGTAAGAATTTTCATGTAAGAATTATTGTTTGTATTCTTTTGACTGAATCTTGCTTGTTTAAGTTTTTTTTTATGAAATATTCCATTGTATCGATATATAATGATCACATATTTGTGATACTTACGTCTACAGTGTTGCTTGGTTTATTGTTAATGTTAAA
The DNA here is from genome assembly GCA_032359645.1 of Pododesmus macrochisma. Taxonomy (NCBI): domain Eukaryota; kingdom Metazoa; phylum Mollusca; class Bivalvia; order Pectinida; family Anomiidae; genus Pododesmus; species Pododesmus macrochisma. Next base: position 9,866 of record JAUMGZ010212549.1, on the reverse strand, counting down.
TCAAAGACCTCTGTCTATATAAATGAAACCCATTTGTTTTTTTTAAACTCCCACCAATCGTGAACTTGGTGTCTACCAGATTCTATCCTAGTTTGTTTTTTTGGAACTGTTAAAGTCAGCTTTATTGTTTTTGATTTGTAGTTGCATTAACAATTTTTTTTAAAAAAAGGGGGGAAATAATATATCCTACCTACTACCGAAATATTTTTAGTGGAAACACTTTTTGTTTTTGCATTGAGTATAAGACTATAATGAATGATAGCTTCAGAGTCAGAAGACTAGGTCAAGAGGGGATGTCATCTGTCACTAAAACCTTAATCATTCAGACGTTGTGACATACTTACTCGTACATGTGTTGTAGTGGACATTTAACAACCGTAAACATTTAGTGATTTATTGATGATTTACAATCTGTATGTTACAGGATAACACAGTAGATCTGAAGCTGCTAACAAAGTCCCTGGCAGCAGAGGCAGATTTGATAGAAGTAAGTACAATGTCAATTAATATACAATTCTCACTGAACTGTCACATGGTAGATAGGTTACTTTTAATGTTGCATTGTCTGTTGTTTCCCCCTGTATAGAAAGGGAGAGTCTGAGATATTTAATATTTGTTTGTTTTCTTCATCTAACTGGGAACTTCCTATCGTGCACAAGTTCAACAATATTAAATCGACCAAGGCTTATCATATTTGGCTTACTGTTATATCATAGGATAGGAGAGTTGCAAACTTAAAGCAAATTATTGTAACTTTTTATCAGTTAGTAATTGTCCTTTTTTCTCTAAGAATATCCAGTCCCAAGTATTACTTCAACAATAAAACTGAATGTGATAATGCATGTATCTTGATATGGAAGAGCGACACTTATAGTAATAAGGTCACTCCAACTTCTAAAAACATGTCAGAGTTATATGACCCTTTTTCATTACCTACGTTTCTTTGACTGTATCATTAAACCTTCATAGGATATCCTAATTCAATGTACTTGCTAATTTGGTGTAGTGTTTCATATTAAAACTTTTTCGCAATGATGTTTTTGCACAAGCCAAATACTTTTTCCTTCATATTTTCAATTTCAATATTTTATTACAAAAAACAATTTGTAACAGGAATTGGGCATTCCTTCATATTGAACCTTACAATGTTAATAAAACATTTATCTATGTACTTTGTTATGGCATGATATTGTTCTTTCTGTAGGAGGATAGACCATGGGACTGGGATCGTTTATTTACAGAAGTAACGTCTGAACTATTATCACAGACAGAACAGACGGAGGAATCAGAAGGCAATGAACATTCGGCACTACCAGTATAACATTCCAAAACTACTGCATAAAATATGAAACTGTGATTAAATGTAAACTGTGATTATGTAAACTGTGACAAACACTTCACAGCCAAGAAGTATTTTGAGAATGATATTCTCTGCTGTTTGCTGTTCTCAGAAGTGTTACAAAGAAAAAAGCTATAGCTATACATGTAATTGGATATAAGACTGTAGCAACTGTTAGTTCACAGTATAAGTATGGGTACAATGAATATTCATATCAAATTAAATATTGTCTTAACAATTGATTTTGTAATATTTTTTTCCAAATTATTATTGTACAGTTGTAAAGCGTCCAATAAACATGTAACAGAAGTCTAATGATTTATTGTCTTTTATAAATAGAAATATTGGTTGTCTAATTACATGGGCTTTAACCTATATTCATATGATTAATTGAAAATTATATAAAAAATAATGTCATGATTACATTGATCTTTGACTTTCAGCATTTGCAATCCCTAAGTAATTTTATCGGGCAATAGTGAACAATTGTAGGTAAATTTTTTAGTGGTCCAAGATGGACTTTTCTCATACAAATCCTGTCCGTCATCCCTCGGCATTAACTTTTCACATTTTCGACTTATTCTCCTAAACAACTGGAGCATTTTTATCCAAACTTGGTAGGAAGTATCCCTATGGAAAGGGGATATTCAGATTTGATGAAATGAAGGCCTGGGCCCCCAGGGGGCGCCACTTTTGGGGCACAGAGAACCAAGTTTGTTCAAGGCATGAACCTTGGGTAAAAATTAGGTTATGTATTTTGGGGTCAAAGTTCAACACTACTGTATATATATATTGCAAATATGATATTTTTTTCACATTTGCGACTCCTTGTCACTACTGGACCAAGTTCATTGAAACTTGGACGATGTTATCCTTAGGGGAAGGGGATTCAGATTTGTTCAAACGACAGGGCGCAGTTCCAAGGGAGGGTCACTTGGGGGCCCAAATGGGAAAAATTTGATAAAATTTCAAAAATCTTCTTATAAACTGGAAGGCCCAGTGAATAATGCTTTGGTTTGAAGTAACTTTAGGGCATGGTGAACCAACTTTGTTGAAGGCGTGACCCTAGGATCAAAAGTATTCAATTGCCAATCCAGATGGACGTTAGGGCCCCATGACCCTCTTGTTTCTATTCTACTCAGTCGTAGTGTAGCTATACAAGTTTGAAAAGGAGATGAAAATATCAAAGTTAATTAATGCTGTATTTCTATGGTAAAATCCACCTTGGACCATTGATTCAGACCAGATGGACTAAACAATCATCTATCGGGTGTGTGTGTTTGTGCATGTGTGCGCATGCATGTGTGTAATATATTGTTCAAGCATTCATATTTTTTTCCCCTTTTAAATCCTACTTTTATTTTAACCCTAGATGTTGCACTTATTGTTGACCCCAGAGGTATCTATGACCAACATGTTTTAAACTAGTTAATGCTATTAATATGAAATGATATTGCTCGAGAATAATTCATAAAATCTGGTGTTTAATTTTGATTCATGAGTTGTAGGTGTAAACTTAACAGATTGGTACAGATCATACCCACAAATTTGATCATTGACCCAATGAAAAGGAAGGCACCTGTTGGTAACATGATGAGCTAAACTGTCTTGACACAAATCTTTCAAGTAAATTGCATACCAGCGCTGTGGCCCAGTGGTAAGGGTGTTCACTTCATGCTGGTAGACTGGTGCTAAAATCCCAGGTTGTGGGATCAAATCCTGGTCGCATAAAAACCTAAAATTAGGCAATCTTCTTGCTCCCTGCTAAATGCATTACTGGGTAGGAGAAGGACTGGTTGGCTCTGTGTCAGGATAATGTGACCGAGTGAAGTATTGTGTCAATGTGTCTGCGGCATGATATTTCCATGAGACAGCACTATAAAAGTCGCCATAAGTGTGCACTGTCAAAAGCAGGCACCGTCTCGATATGACCACTAAACCCCAATTAACAATCGAACAAACAATTCGAATAAATTGTATCCAATTTTACAGAAATTGTCAGAGGGACTTTAAAATCTTAAATTATTTAAGCAACCTTTTACAAACTGATTTCACTATTCTTGGAGGATGGTATGGCCAATAACCTACAAGACAATTCAAAATATTGTGGAAATTTTTAATTTACAAGAAAATATTTACTTATGCTGTGCATTTTGTGTAATTTTTGGGACTAACGGTTCTTTAATTTGTAAAAAGAAGTAAAAAGATGTGTGTTTTTAATATTTATTACACTTACCAAAATTTTACAAATGTGTTAAAACAAATAATGACATATAATACATTTTTTCCAACAAGCTTTGTTTAACATGTTCCTAAAGATATACACAATAACGTTTACAATGTTTTAGATTTTCAAATTGTTAAATATGAATATATACATTAAGCATCACAGATCAGTGCTTCAGGGACGGATATTTAATAAAAGATAAAACATTACGAAAAATACTCCTTAAAGAGACAATACATGTAACGTTGACCCGGTTACACAATACACTAATCATACTGAACAAAAATATCAGTGTACTGATTATAGTATCGACTGTTTACTTCAGCATTACAATAATTGTGAACAAAGTTAAACCATATTGATAGAACATTGCCACTCTCATGTTTTAACAATCAACAATAGAAGAGTTTTACACAGTTTAATGTTCCACTACACCACACATACAGAGAAGCATATGATAAGTTTATATGGCATATATTGTTATATTCAAGTCTTATAGTACAAAGTACAGGAACATAAGAATGCTACAGTGCACATTGCTTAGTGTTTTCATTACAATAATTTTCAAATTTGTAATTGCTACACATAAATAATAAAACACAATGAATTTCATGATTTTTTACTTTCTTCACCAATGCAAATTTGTAACAGTAGTTATACTGTTCATTATACACAGCATCATCATTCTTTACACAATGTTTGTTTGGATTATGTCCCTTTCTTGTGAGGCTGTTAACGTCACTTTTGTCATCGGAATGTTTGAACAATCGCTGTCAGCTGTAATCTTAAAATACTTGTCCTTGAGAGTAGGTATCATTCAGTTTTTCAAATACTGGAATTGGTGGAACCAGGGTTTTAAATGGCTAAAAACAGAAATAAAAAACATATTTAGCAAAATCAATTTTATAGAAAGATAATTACAGCTCTAACTAAAACTTAATCTACATATGTGTGTGATGTTAGCAACTTAATAAGATCTTTATTAAAGAAGGAGTAGATTATCACTTAACCGTAGAGACTGTATTAGTAATCATATATTAGAAGTGTGGGCATGCAATAGTAAACTGTTATCAATGAGATTAATCTTAAAAATACATGCACAAACATACCTGGATAAAACTATTGTACCCAAATTACAGCATTTATAAATGTGAATAGTAGTATGTAGTAACAACAATATCATATTTTGTAAACATATCACACCATGCAGGCAAAACGCAAGAAAGTTGATGCCTTCATTACAACTATTTTGTAAATTATAGCTGACACATGCATGTCTTTAACAAATATCAACCAAAACCTCATGCAAGTCCTATGTCTATACTGGGTCTACAACATGCAAAGTACATGGACTGACAAAATGCCAGCTGACTTTTTTGAATATTCAATGAACTTAGCTGAAAACACATCAAAACGCAATGCCTAGGTCAACAGATTTTTCTGTTAAATTTGTCCATATATAAAATATATATAAGAATATAAGAAAAATATGTACAGGTATAAAAACAACAAGCCTATTGGATACATTAACAATGCAAGAATATCTTGCAACATGATTAAACAACAATTATTTCCTATTGGCTGAAACCTGAATAGAAATGATGTCACAATACCATGACCTCCGACATGAATGATTTACGCCGTTTCTACACTCACGACAGGTAAAGTTCTTTCTTTATTATTATCTGAAGAATTTTAATTCTTGAGTTTATGTTTTTAAACACAGCGATCAAAACAACTATTTCTTATTTCTTGTTCGTGCCTGGATCAAGATAGCTATTTGTCTCGTATTCATACGCAGACGTCGTTGGCCACGGGTGATTCCAAATTTCAACAAGCGATATTCTTACTGACAGAAAATCGTAGGAGAAAACGGCACCACAACTTGTTATGATTGGATATCAGTTTTTATCTCATTCTTGTTAGTTAATTTTCGGATGTTAAAAGAACCTCGGCAAGCCTCGGTCCTTTGTAAAATCTGAAAATTAACTAACTGGAGTGAGATAAAACCCGATATCTAATTAAAGCTCGTTGAGGAATCTATATATATCTTTAGAGGTGTTTGTTCTTCTTTAATCTTTTGGGCTTCACACCTGAAGATATTCAAGTTTCAAAAACTTTAACCATGGCATTTACATACAGTGTGATAAAACTTTAACCAAGTTCTCTGTGACCTTGACCTTTCTCATTCATCTTCTGTAACTAACATACAGACTCCTTATGTTAGAACAAATAACTGATGCAGGTTTGGAAACATTTTACTTAATATAAGTACGGTACGTAAATCATGTTTTAAACAACTTTAACCTGATCAAGATGGACTGAATAATCAAATTTTAAATGTCTACTATTACTTTAGAAACAGGGGCATAAAATGTAAATTTCCTGAACTATAAATTCTGCAAAACAAATTTAGCAGTTGAACAGTACATATAAATTATACTAATAATTAATATTCACAGCAAATGTTTAGAAGCGACAAGGAGTAAAAAACCCCATGACCGCATTCTACATATTATATTAAATTATATTATATTATATAACAGACATTACACTGCACAAAAATTGTTTATCATTGTTAATATCTAGGTTAAATTCAATTCATGCATATATATATGTCACAATTAACTTTCATATCAACAAGCAGCTATCTAAACAAGATACCATTCACACTTTAGACACCTCTACCATGTCAGCATATCTAGTATTGACAATACTAAACAACAAAGTCAGGATAGCTTGTTCACTGCTGTCCACCTTAAATTATACATATTTATGTTCACACTCAACACACAACGTCCAGCACCAGATACATTATACATATTTATGTTCACACTCAACACACAACATCCAGCACCAGATACATTTATAATACATAAGCAGCCTTCACATGACAATGATGACATTATTATACCTCTTCTTGTACACTTAGAACAGGAAAATGCTGAAACAATACAAACTGGCTAAATGCAAAAAATTCATTTTGGAAGAAACTTTAAGCTCAACTCATAGTTCTGAAAAAATTGATAATAATCTTTTAATCTTGTTATTATAATAATATAGGAAGCTTAGTTAAATAACCTAACCATTCACTTTCCCACATACATGTACATTAATTGTACGTTACAGTCTTTGTTTATCAGTGTATAAAAATAAGTTGGCTTTCCTCAAATATACTGATGTAAAATTTGCACCAGCTTTTAATTTACTTTATTCAAATTTTTGCTAAGGACAACTTCTTCAAACAGACATTGTCATATTCATCAAACTTTTTTGACACCATTTTTTAGTTACCTGAGTGGCAATATGTTTGTCTTAAAACTCTTTTCTATAATATTTTGTTCCAAAACAGTTTTTATTTTTACTTTGTTCAAACTTTTGCTAAGAATAACATTTTCAATCAGACATTGTCAAATTCATCAACCTTTTTTGACACCATTTTTTAGTTACCTGAGTGGCGATATGTTTGTCTAAAAACTCTTCTCTATAATATCTTGTTCCAAAAGGCAGATGTCCATATCTTGAAGTTGAGTGCAAAGTTGGCTCATAAGGAACTTGTCGTTTTGAGAAAGGTTCAAATCTACAATGCAAAACAGTATAAAGATATATATTTCTGATATTTAAAATATTTAAGAGCTTTCAAAATCAGTTTGAACAAGAACAGAAAGGCTAGCTGGGTTGTAAGGGTTTAACCTTTAGAACTTGTCCAAAAACTTTAACCAATTCCAAAAGACTTGTGTTTGGGACTAATAATGAGCAAATATGGTCCAATCTGTTGCTAAGGAACCTCCAAGCAACTGTTGTAACCATATTACAATGTAAAATTAATTAAAAGTTGAGCTAAACACCAAAACACAGCTTGCCAAAAAGCTTTAACCAAGTGGGACGCCGTCGGTACTCCAATAGCACCCCTATTCTTCGAATAGGCGAGCTAAAAAGGAGGTGACGCTTGGAAATTTTTTAATTACCAATTACCACATGTCTCCTTTTAATGGGAAAAAAGAGATAACTCTTGGAAGAATTAAATTAACAATATACACATCTCCATTTTATGTTTTGATTACCTAACAAGTTTGATTTTAATCCAAAAATCTCTGTAGAAGTTCAGGGATGCAAAATTACACACTTTTATACACAAGTATGTAAAAAGGGCAATAAATGATCCCATCACAACATTGAAACAATATGCAAATCTCCAGTTCATGTTCTTATTATCTGACAAGTTTTATCCCAATCCATGAAGAACTGTAGGTTAGTTAAGAAGACAAGCAAGAATGTTCATATTTGGACATAAAGCATGTAAAAAGGGCAATAACTCTTGGAAATAACCTGGAACAATAACTCATCTAAAATCATGTTCTGACTATCTGACAAGTCCAGTAAACTAGAAGTTAAAGAGAGAATGCCAAAAATTTACATGTTAACATAAAGTTTTTAAAAAGGGCAATACTCTTGGATTTTTTACAACTGGAATGCCAAAACAATATGGACATCTCCACAACCTGTTCTAACGATCTGCTAAGATTAATCTAAATCCAATAAATACTGAACCGCCATTTTACCATACTATAACCTGAAATGCACTTTGCAATCAAGTCGAAACTGATGTTTTATCCACTAGGTGGCTGTCATCAGGACACTTTGTTTAACTTATAACATCACATACTAAATACTGTGTACATATTATACTGTTAAATCACTCACATATTAATGAAGTATACACCTGATGAGCTTGATCAATTTTTAAAATGCTGAAATTAATTAACTTATGACTTACATATTGTCATTAAGCCTTGTGACCCATTCTTCTGCCTTCATTGCATGACGAGCCTCTTCAAGGGAGGTAAATGATGTTGCTACTCTAAGTGAAGGCTGGAATGACTTATATCTCTGTTTCTGTACGTCTGAAGGCTCACGGAATGGTCCCTGCATCATATCAATCAGCAATTATGATAAAAAATTAATCAATAAATTAAAGACAAAGATTTAATAAGAAATCATATAAGAATTAAGGGGTAGAGTCTATTCCTATGACATGTCAAACCACAAAATTGTATCAAAGAAAACATTTGTAACAATTACCTGAGGTCTTTCTGGCAAAGGAGGTAACAGTTTGGGCTTTTGTAAATCGTAGCTTTTCCATGCTGGGTCATATGAGTCATCTTCAGACTTTTTCTTTCTGTACGATAGTGGCTGCACACTTCTCAACATATATTCTCTTTCAGATGGGTATCTGAAGTTTATATCATTACTTTTAGATTTGTATCAACAAAACAAACATAAAGGCAAACTAAGCAATGCTTCATTACATCATGTAGGATTAATATTATATAGCATTCTTAGGATTGGCACTGTCCAATTCCATGAAACACTACCATAATGCACTATTAAATAAGGCATGAGAGGGGTGTTCTTGATGTGAATATTGTGTAGTGCAAATTTAGGAAACAAATTAAGTACTTTAAATTTTTTCATTTTAAAAGATTAATACCAACAAGAGGCCCATCGGGCTTTAACGTCCATCTGGTTGAAATAGGCCAAAAACTAAATATTTGCATTTGAATACATTTTTACCCCAGGGCCTTAAACAAACTTGGTTCTCCATGCCCTTAAATTATTACATAACCAAGCATTAAGCACTAGGCCCTCAAGATTACAAAAAGATTTTTTAAATTTTGTCATGTTTCCTCATTTGGGTCCCAAAAAGGTGCCCCCTGGAGGCCAAGGACCTTCATTGGAACAAATCTGAACCCCCTTCCCCTAGGGGTGCCTTCAACCAAGTCTGGATGAAATTTGTTCAATAGGTTTGGACAAGAAGTTGAAAATGTGAAAGTTGACATATTTGCCAGTGTTGAACTTTGACCTAAAAAATGCGTAACCTATTTTTGACCCCAGGGTCATGCCTTGAGCAAACTTGGGTCTATATGCCCTAAAGTTACTTATAATATACCAAGGCATTAAGCTCTAGGCCTTATAGTTTATCATAAGATTTTTGAAATTTTAACAAATTTCCCCCCTTTTGGCCTCCTAGTGGAGCCCCCTGGGGGCCCAGCCCCTTCATTTTAACAACGGCGGATGATGACAGACACTGGACAGGATTTGGAAGAGAAAAGTCCACCTTGGACCTTTGGTCCAGATGGACTAAAAAGCAAGAAGAGGGAGTTCTGAATTTGAATCAAATGATCCATTTTTTGGCCAAAGTACGATATAAATCTGAGACATTAAGTCACAACTTACGGTAGGAACGGTGAATTGTAGATGCCAGGTATAACCTCTGTACTGATTAAATAGTGGTGTTTC
>JAUMGZ010212538.1:0-11880 GCA_032359645.1 Pododesmus macrochisma | reverse complement strand
AGCATCGACCGAAGAGTTCAAAGTGTGTACTTGGATCACCCCGGACGACCAAATACTTTTTATGAAAAGTATCGACCGAGAAGTTCCGAATTGCTGTTAGTGTTGTTTTCTCTATACAGGCTTGCGTGACCTCTGCTAACTGTTGTAAATTGTTTTTGAAGACAATTGTAAATAGATACTGGCAGTGCCTTACAATTTTATTTATTTAAGTTTTCCCCTATCGTTAAGTAATACCCATAACTGGTTTTGTAGCTTCTCAAATCTTTTTGTAAAATAAATTTAGTTTCCGCCAATAACAGCGACAAATTGTTATGACGGCAAATTGATTTTAGCGACACCAATATATATTAAACAAATTTAGTGAAACGTATTTTATCTTAATGATTAAGTCGTGAATGAACATTTTTCTTACATTGCCTAAGGCGGATGCTGACTTAAGTGACAAACACAGTTATTTTTAATGATACTATTCTGTATTCTTTGGGGTTATATTTGAGAAATGATGTATGTTTTTGTGTGTAAGGTCGTTTGCTGTTTATTGTTAATAGAAAATATTGTCCGAGGTACATGTACATATTTTAATTATGTTGTTTATTGCAGCACGTTGATGAATGAGTTATGGATTTCAAAACAGTATTCCCAAACGCCGTGATTATTTCTTTTTTGATACGTCAATTTCCCCGTATGACGTCTTGACTTGTCTTGTGTTTGTTTATTTATTTGTTTGTTTTTTTGTTTCATGGGGTTTCAACGTCCCTTCAACTCATATCTGGGTCATATCGAGACGGCGTTTGCTTGTGACAATGTGCGCTGATGTCGAATTTGTAGTCCTGTTTCACTGCAATATCACGCCGCGGAGACTTTGACATGATCCTAAACTCAGTTACATTATCCTGACACCGAGCCAACCAGTCCTCCTCCTTCCAAGTAAAGCTGATTTTTCCTTGGTTAAATCAAGTTGGTTTTAACAATAATTTTGCATAACTCGGGCAAATGTTTGGCTGAAATTGCACAACACTTTAAAAAAAACAAAAAACAAAAAAACAAGCCGAGCAAACTAATCTAAATCCAATATTTCTTGAATACTTTGCTCCATCTAATAAATTGCAACTTGAATACAAAGCCGGAATTAAAACAAATGCTAAGGCTGATTTAAGTGACAGATACATTTTTGTCAAGAAATCCAACTTGACATATCGGCATAATAGTGGAATATTTAAAAATCGATAACCTGTTGCAGCGAGCATGCGTCTTTTCACTCTAGTATGGGGACTTGAACTGTTTCTGCATATGACATTATGGACGATATAAAATATTATGTATGGCCTTTTATTTGTTTGTTTGTTTGTTTGTTTTCATTGGGGTTTAACGTTCCTTTAACTCATGTTAAACCGAGGCGCTGTCTGCTTGTGACAGTGTGTATTATAACCTAATCTCTTTTATAAACATATATGTCTTATTTTGAACTGTTTCCAGAATTTTATTTATATTTTGGACAGTTTTTGAACGTATGGATGACAGTTAACTGTTTCACACCTGCCCGATGAACTGTTTCACAGCTACCCGATAAACTGTTGCACACCTACCCGATAAACTGTTGCACACCTACCCGATGAACTGTTTCACACCTACCCGATGAACTGTTTCACACCTACCCGATGAACTGTTTCACACCTACCCGATTTCAGAGCACAATCGAATTCCCCGTGACCTGAGTTTGTCCGTATTTTGGACAGACTTTGGACGGGTGGACTACAGTTAACTGTTTCACACCTACCCGATTAACTGTTTGAACTTTTTCAAGGTCTAGTCTATTCTAAGTATATATTTCCCTTCGGGTCCGTTATTGACGGGCGATTCGTAGCTTGACGTTGAGTGAGATCTGGTTCGTGTGATGTCAATTTTAATTTCAGCTTCGATTGCAAATTTATTCTGATCATTTTTTTGAATGTGGTCATTGGTTGTTTGACAACATTCTTTGTTGTTATGAATCTATTTTTTTCAGAAATAGATGAATTATTGAAACGTCAAGATTATGTTCAGTCTCCAGCATTAACGTTTTGATCTTTTAATGAGAAATATCACATTCAGTTTAATTGTTTTCACAATCCCCTTGTCTAGGTATATTTCACATGCTTACCACATCTCCACTGAGAAAATTCTATTTTTATTGAAGTGCGAGATTCAATAGATAGGGGGGTGTTCTCCTTTGGTCTTTTGTCACGATATCATTGAAATACTCTGAAAGTGACGCTAATCCCTAATTAAACAAACTAACAAATTCTTCCCTCAAAAATGATGAATTTAAAAGTTAAACTTCTGCGTTGCAATTGCATTTTGCACATTTTATATGAGTTACTGTAGAATGTAGAGTTATTCTACGTTAACTGCGGTAAATACCGAATGTTGCGTAGGTGTAACATGTAATAACTCTGCAGGGAGTGAATTGTTCTCTTAATTGATCTATAATTCTGTCTTAAAGTCTGAATAAATTCCGAGTCAATAGAATTCATTGACATAGACAATAGACATTTTACATAACATGATTACTGTACACAAAACCTGCCAATTCAAACTTCTTTACGTCATAATTGCCTTGTTCGGAAGTCTTCGGGGAATATTGGTCATGTCATTACTGTCATCGAGGACTATCATTAGACTGGATATTTCCCATGATGTGTAACTTTACACTAGGGGCGCTCATGCTAGACAAAGCGCAGACGTGATCTAGATTATGGGAGAGAATCAGTTTGAATTTGTTGACGAAGAACGTAAATAGTTTGATTTAAAACATATATTATTGCAAAAAAGCAAAAGGATCGGACACAAGTTCATGTAAATTATGAAGCCTTCTCCAAACATTTATAAAAAAAATTATTTAGTTATTTTAGTAAATATATACAAATGTAATACAAAGCGCTAAAATAAACATCACGTAAATGTACCTTTTGTCATTACTAACAAATACTCGTTAATCGATATTCATCAAAATAATTAATTGAGACGCTTTTTTCGTGTTATTCCTGTGTTCAGTTGACTGCAATGACATAAATGTATGAATCTTGTTTGCACTGCATCTCAATAGACAAACGCAATCGTTGATTATTTTGTGTAGAGTGTGCACGTATAGACAATGTCAGAACGCAGACGACCTTTAACACTTGATTTACCGTTGTCTAGTCTATTCTCAAGAAGTAAATTCGAAAAACCAAGACGACATTCTAAAGTCCATGGACATGGGCAATCAAAAGGAAAACGTTGGACGTACACAGAAAAAAATAGCCACAGATACATGTATTAACTAAAAATGAAAACACTGACTTAAAATAATTTTCTCTAAAGTGTCCAATTATGACGGCTGCTTCGGAACTAGACCTAGAATTTGAGTCGAGGGTGTCATACACAGAGTATTTCATCTTTCCTTTTATAAATATCATATTTATTGCAGGCATGTTTCAGATTGCATTTATGTTTTCTAAGCAAGAGACATAACAGATTAGTTTACCCTGAACAGAACTCAAGAACTCAAACGTTGACCAAAAATTTACCTACACAGAGTTAAAAATGAAAATGAATGTACTTAGTTATTCTAATAATTTAACAATATAGACAACTTTAGAATTGACGTATTGTCTTGAGAAAGATACTGAATATCAACGATTTCTACAGGATTCAAATTATCTGTCAGTCAGCAACTAAGCACACGACAAAACAAAACGAATACAAAAGCGGACAACAGCAATACATAATTCGGGGTAGGGGGGTAACTGGTTAGCTCGGTTTTTGGAAAAATGTGACAATGAGACGTATCTTGTCAATGTGTCTGCAGCGTGATTTTTCAGTGCGGCAGCACTTTAAAGTCGTCATCAGTGCGCTCTGTCACAAGTGACATCGCCTCTATATGACCTAGGCATGTGTTGAAAGTAACCTTAAAACCATGCCCAAAAAAACCGACAAGAAATATTGCATCTCAAAAATGCACTTAGTGTGTGTTGATGTCCGTTTTAAAAAACCGCATAATCAGAATATACAGAGCCATCAGAGGGATACAAACTTAAAAAAGAAAAGAAAAAAGAAAAAAAGAAAAACAAAGAAAAACCAATAGTTAAAAAAAAAAAAAAAAAAAAAAAAAAACAACCTCGAAAAGTTTTAATCACAAACACTCACGCATGCCTTGTGGTTTTATTAATCGAAAAGCATTTGATTTGAACACTTTTTGAAAAACGTTTCTATTATTAATTTAGTAGATATGTTGGTACATCAATACATTTTTTTAATTTCGCATCGTTTTATTTGTGTCGATTAGGCTATTCTCAGAAAAAGTAAATATTTGATAAACTCAAGTCGAAAAACTGAGTGATTATCACGGTTAAGATGTGTACAACACAAGGAGAAGATTTGAAAGGAAGAGTAATAATAGTCATCAAAATACGAGCAACGCCCGTAGGCAACATTTTTTAAAGCGGGGGACCAAACATTATATAAATCAACAAACAAAAAAGAACTATAAGCTCTGCGAAACAGAGCACGTGCTACATACTTGTAGTTACATGTTTGGGAGAAACGGGAGGGGTCGCCCTCTCCGACATTTTTGGGGGCCTCCCCAAGAAAATTTTCATTTTCATGTCGAAATGGTTCAATTTCCTGCATTTATATATGTAAATTAAGTGAAAAGAAAGAAAAAAAACATGGCGCATTTTTACGATTAAGTTAAAATAAAACTTACAACTTATTTTACGGACCAGCGGGCAACATTTATTTCATTTATTCAATAAAATTGGTCAAATAAACAAGCTGTAGCGTCTTCAATTACAGATAATATTTCTATTTTAATTTGTTTTCCTCTGTAATATTTTACGACTTTATTTAGTTCTAAAATCATAATCTGAGTTTAAAACATCTTAAGAAGTCATTAAATAAACGCAAATATTAGTCATATTCTTCCAATGTGACAAACTGTGTGATTTATTTGAGAACAAACCACTATGAAAAGCTCATAAAAACCCCCAATACTTGTACACAGCGGCGTAATGCTGTCTGACGTATATTGCAGCTTTATCTCCGACATCGTCAATTTTCCCCTTTTGTTTTACGATGCATTATTGAATATATTCACGACATCAAATTCTATACACGGCTCTCATTGATCCAAAATTGCCTGGTTCCAAACATTTATTGGAAATATGTCTAATTTATAAAACTTTATTCCAGCTATACAGAACAGCTGATCTGATATCTTGAGACAATATATGAGATATACCTACATGTTGAACGTGTACACGCATATTAGAATTATTCAATACGTAATATTCTAATCTACTTGCCTGGTTTATGTTAAAATTATTGTGTAATTTTAGAATAAATTTAGATAGAATGATGCTATATTTCTACTATAATCGTTTCTTTTATAACTCTTTAGTTTGGTCTGCCGATTTATTTAACTTTCCTTTCATTTTGATTAGTTAAAACAAGTCACGTGATATCAATGATAACTTCATATCGCACCGTAAGTTGTGTATTTTGCTTTTATAGGCAATTTACGCAGTTATAGGGATTAGCCGATTTGGTAAAATATCATTATGCAATCTGCCTCCCTCAGAAAATGTAATGAACAACTTTATTCAAATTATTAAAACAAAGTATGCACTGTAGATTTAGTGTAAATACTTTTGGTGTACAGAAACATGTATTTATACTTGAGGCTGACACTAATACAAATCTCGACCATCGACCTCCGTCAATATTGTAATTCATAATACATATATCAACTTCAGCCATACATGTGTAAAAATATGTCTACCTGTCTGCAGTCTCTCTCTCTCTCTCTCTCTCTCTCTCTCTCTCTCTCTCTTTGTCTCTCTCCCTCTCTCTCTCTCTCTCTCTCTCTCTCTCTCTCTCTCTCTCTCTATTATTAGTTGTGTAGAGTATGCTTCAAAATGGTTTCATAGAAATGTTTCTTCATTATATATGTCTGTTTTTATACATTATATAATATACCACTAAGGTTTTATAACTTATGATGAAGTAGATAGTGTCCGCTATTAAAAGATATACTGTTCTGTAAGTGGTCAGTTGAGATCGATTCATTACTATCATTTTTTAACAATTTGATAGAAGTCTGCAATAAAAACAATGTTATATCTTTCGAAGGACATTTTATAGGCATGCACCCACATTTCAACAGACTATGCATCACACTTCATCTGCTATTTGCTTCAAAAAAGTGTCCTTATGTTTGTTGTAGACACCGAAACGAGGCTTGAGTCCCGTATGTACAGATCATGATACTGGTAAGGTCGACATAATAAATGGAAAGAAGGTATGCGGGCAATCTTATAATTTGTTTTCGGATCAACAAATGTAGTAAGCACGCAATTGAAACAATATATATATAACCTACAAAGCGTTAAAACGTTTAATCTATTGAACATCAACATGACTGTATATGATGTCCACCGCCATGCTTGGTAGGATTGAATAATGACTTTTGTATGAGTAGAAGTCAATAGTCGCTTTCTTGCTCGGTAGTTTGTGTGATATTCTCGCGTGCGCGCCGACAATAACTTGCATATCATTCAGTAATTGTGGTACGCACCTTTGTTGGCCTCTATTACTTCCTGGCATGTCACGAGACAATCCATCACGTGGGTAATTACGTAACAATTAACCCGCGTGCTCTTTGGGTTATTACAAAGTTGAAAGTTACGTCGTCATGAGCAGACACAATTGAATTGCAACAATTGTTTAGTTTATAAACGTGTAACTGTCCCTTTTATTGAGATGTAATAGAGTTAAAAGAATTGTAGAAGTACATTCCACAACTCAGCAACATACAAATGTAATGAGGACGTTAATGGTGACTAGAATAATGGCTGCTTGTTTCTCGTAAACCGTTGTATATTTTGGCTGTCAGATGTTAATTTTGCGTTCTGGGGCTTTCGCGTTGCAAATATTAAAGTCGACAATACGAAAACACGGCGAAATACAGGGCAAGATTATGGCAACCTGACATCAAGTTTATTCTTGACTAAAATTGTTTGACTCATAACAATTGTTCGTCTAAAAAAACTTGAGTATATGTTAAATGCCAAGATGTGCACATAAAGCTACACATCTGCCAGTACAAGTACGTCCGATATGTTTCCTGACCATGGTTTACGGCGCTTTTCGAATTGAGGTGATACGTTGTACGCTTCTGCGCAGATTATGCAGTAAGTGACGTCACAATCTATTAATAGAATATGCCTAAATCTTACCACATACCATGTTCACTGTATAGTCTTGAAACACAATATTGAAAATAGATTTTTAATATTTTTTCTTGACAAATGACTTTCTCACGGGGACAGATGCACGATAGAACTGCTTCGCAGCAAAATATGCAACGTCGTGAGGTGACAAAATCTCTAAATTTAGTATTGGGAATTGGGAACTTTTCTTCTATAGTGATAACACATGATAGTTATCAATGTAGTCACATTTGAGACAATTGCTTACATTTAATAACAAGTACAGTCTATTTTGAAAGATATTTGGGGATTAATGCTTTAATTACTGTATAACGTTTTCATACGAGTTTATTTGTGGTATGCCTCCGGTAATTTCTAAATCCCTTGATGAAACTTTTGGATATGTCCAACTACGGAAAATTTGATTAATTTGAAGAATCTAAAAGTATGAAAAACTATTATAAATCACATTTGAATTTCTAATATTTCCACCATTTTATCATGGGGTAAATTAAAGTGTATAATTTGAGAGTAATCGTCATCTTTCACAAGCTTATTCCTTAATACAAGCGCTGAAAGAAAAGATGATTTAATCGAAGTCCCGGGGACGTTTGTATTACTTCGGGCACTTGACGAAAATATGATCGATATCTCTATATAAAATTAATGCAATATAAATCAAATTTCCTGTGAAAATTGTCTTCATTGATATGGCGGCAAATCAATCATTAATGGCACAGACAGCCACTTCAACGGTATTAATGGTTGATGGGATCTTGGAGTTTGGAGTTTGGCGTATCAAAAAGAGAAAAGTCAACAGATGATAGTCGGACACGTTAAGATGTATAAGATAAAGACCATTTTGATGCCCTAATTGTACAAATTGTAGGAAAAAAAACAAATACGTTCACAAAAAATAAGTTATACCTCTGAATTATGTTAATGTAATTGTAAAACTTTAATTCCATTTGAGATACAACTTTTTTTTCGATAATAAACATTAGAATAGCAGTACAAACATCTGTACAGCTATTCTCTGTATCGTACTTTTGCAATATATGAAAAAGTATCGAGTTTTTCAGCTAAAGATACGCTTAGAGTATACGAAGAAATTGCACACTTAGATAAATGTATTTTGGAATAATTCCCCAAGTGAAAGTACACCAATGTGTGATCTATCTCGCTACATAGAAGGCTGACTGAGCATTGTACACCGAGGGCGACAATTTGGCATAATTGTCAATTCAGCTGGCGTATGGTGGACCCTAGAGTCAATTAAAATAAAGTCTCGTGCTAAACACAAATACAGTAATACTTTGATAACGGTATCATAAGCATTATGAATGGTTTTCACCAGGAAAATCAAACATTCATATTTTCTGTGTTACAACAATTGATCTAGTCCTAGGTCTTTGATAGGCTGGATGATTTTATTGATCATATTAAGTCTAATTTTAACTTTATTGATGCTTTTGATTTACAACATTATCGTTTGTGCGTCAGTGTTAATGTTGACCAAAAGGTGGGTTAAGGTCTGGTTTTTAAAGTAAGTGTAAATCCAGTCCGCACTGCTGAACAGAATCACTGTCATCACAAGGGGTGCAATATACTGACCTCCCAATACAATCTTTATCATCATGTCAGGGGCTACAATTTAAAAAAAAAAAAAAAAAAATTGTCATCAAATAATTTATAAAAAGTAATCCTCTTTGGAGAATGTAAGTTTTTACTGAAAAGAGAAATGCAATGTGTATACTGTCTGTATGTTTGTTCCGAGTAATTAGGGATTAACGTCACTTCCAGAGTATTTCACCGATTTCGTGACAAAGGACAACGGACAAAGGAGACAAACCAAACAATAGGAAAGGGAGAGAAGCGGTTTAATGAACTAGAAAAAGCAACAGGGATAGTACAGAAAGACGGGTGAGCAGTGGCGTTTCCGCTTACTCTTAGCGAACTTTACACGGGGATCTTTATCATGCCAGGGGGCTAACAGTCCCTGTATACGGGACCGCCAACTTAACCCTACCCCCACCCCCACCCCCCGCAGGACGTGCTGATCTTTGTCTGGCCTTTTTCCTTCAACCTGTCTTACTTTGGTAACCCTACCAGGAACACAAGTTACATACATGTCACCTATTTTAATTCATGTCGATAACTGGACGAAAACCCTTCATGCGCGTGGCTATTTTCGCAGTTTTTCCGGTTTTGTATATCATATCAACAAAACAATGTCGGCATATTTTTATGTCATCCTTTCAAAACTGAAAATGAGCCCAAATTTGAGACCTTTGCGATGCCAGGGCTTGAAGAGCGATGTTTGTCTGCTACTCGACAGCGGTCACTTTGTTTGTGAGGCGATCTCTAAATTCTGAAACGAGTGCAAAACTGGTATTTAAAACAAAAAACAAAGCGTTTGCTAACGCGAATGACCCAGTCGTTATCTTTCACTACGGTGTCGCTAGAGGGCGCTTTATTTTTCGAGTTAATCGTTGGCGTGCCGTTTGGCGGTAAAATGTATCAAGAAACGAACTGAGGCTTTTGTACTGCGATATACCGTCCCCAGGTTTATCGGTGCATCCCTGTGACTCATCGTGGTCAGTTCTATCAGACACAATAACATTTTATATGATATAAGATGACCACCACACAGACACGATACACTAAGAAGTTACGTAATCACACCAGGTCACGAATACTACTCATGGATTAAAAATGTAAAACCCTTACATTGCCAGTACCCTGTAGAAACAACAATAAATTTATAAATCTCAAGTCACGATAACCGCTTATAGAATAGAAATCTGGGATTACCACTATTTTTTTATAATTCTTTTATCTTAATTTGACTGTATTTTAACAAGATTTTGTCACGAAACCAAATCCCAGTAGAAGTTGATATACACACGTGTTGTTGTCTATATAATGTTCATGGCATATCCTATTCCCGTGCTATTGTCTCTATAATGAGATTATACTATGCACTTATTCTATAAATAACCTTTACAGTCATGCAATTGTGGGTAAACTGCATTTTTGCTATATTGTAATTATTTCATCCTTTCGGCATAGTATACGCTTTAAGCATTGTCGCAAGAGTATATCGTTAGAAATTGCACGCCAAGATAAATTACTTGGAAATAAATCCCTAAATAATGGTCCCCGTGAAAAATAAAAGTTTTGAACGTTCCCGCCATAAAGAAGACTGCATGCACATTGTACAAGGAGGACGGCGACGATTAAGCGTTAATGTCAATTGATCGGTACCCAGGAGTCAGTTATATAAAGTATCATAATCAACGCAGAGACAGCGTTACTTTGATAGCTGTATCATTTGCTTTATAAATGGTTTCACCCGGTAATGTCAAACAGTCACCTTTTATGTGGTAAAACTATACATATAGTTCTAGGTCTTTGTTAGGTCAAGTATTGTAGACAAATACATTATTAATGCAGTTATTTTACAACATACTCGACATTGTGTCAATATTAGCATTAACAATAGGGAAGCTATATTCTCACTTGCAAGTATAAGCATACTTTTTCATATAAGTAATGTTTCGCCGCCCTATTCGTACAGAGTTTAGACTGGTTCTCCCCTATTCTTTCGCAAGCGGAGTACAGACCTGGCGGAAAGAAATGAACAAAGGAAGGGAACCAGTCTGGTACATATTTTCTTGGTCGCTGAGAACAAAGGAAGAGAAGCAGTCTAGATGAACATGATGACGGTTCAAAGTCAGTGTGTATTAGTTCTTAACTAATCATGATATTTGTGATGGCAAAGTATTTTAGTTATGATTGGATATCGGGTTATATCTCACTCGAGGTAGTTCAAAACCCGATATTCTATTGTAACAATGTGCGATTTTCTGTCAGTAAAATATCGCTTGTTGGTACTTGGAATTACCAGTGGCCAACGAACCAGGCACGAACAAGAAATAAGAAATATTCGTTTGATTGCTGTGTTCGAAAATATAAACTCAAGAATAAAAATTCTTTAGTTATATATACCCGTTTAAAGAATAAACTAGATCGGGTGCGTGCGTAGAGACGCTGTAATTCATTCATGTGAGAGGTCACGGTTTTGTGAAGTCATTTCTATTCAGGTTTCAGCCAATAGGAACTGCGCTAGCTGTTATCTAACATGTTAGATAAATTTATAAAATCAACCTCTCCTGTGTAACGTAACCTATTTAGATCGTAGGATACAACTTTTCTCTCTGTGACTTATTGGATCAGAATGTTTCGTGGTCTATCATTACCTCCTTTTTGTTTACCCTAACTTGTAATATAACTAACTCCTTCGCTCCTGTATTTTGACAGTAGACGCTGCAATTCATCCTTTTGGAAGAGTCTAAATGTGTCTTTAGGGGTTAATATGTTAAATTGACAGTGTAAAGGCAGTGCACTTGTACGTGTCTGCCTCTTGTCAGGCTCGTTACAGCAGCGTCTATTCTATCAGACAAAATGACAAAATGACATTTATATAAAATGAGATACACCCAATAAACCCCAATAAAGACACGATAAACTAAGAAGTTACACAATCAGGGGCCGCTGTGGCCTAGTGGTTAAAGTCGCCGACTTGTAATCATAAAAGCCTTTCACCTCCTAGTTCGATTCCCGTCCGGGGCGTGCTAGTGTGAGAAAG
>JAUMGZ010212527.1:0-11881 GCA_032359645.1 Pododesmus macrochisma | reverse complement strand
TCTTCTAATAAACTGGATGGCCTAGAGCCTAATGCTTTGGTTTGTAGTAACATTAGGGAATGGAGAATCAAGTTTCTCTAAGGCGTGACTCTGGGGTAAAAAACGGTTACACATTTTGAGGTCAAAGTTCATCACTATTATATATAACAAATATGATACTTTTGACATTTGCGACTTCTTGTCTAACACTATTGGACCAATTTCATAGAATTTTGGAAGATGTCATCCTTAGGGGAAGGGGATTCAGATTTGTTCAAATGACTGGGCTAGGTACCAAGGGAGGGTCACTTTGGAGCCCAAATGGGGAAAATTTGATAACATTTCAAAACTCTTCTTATAAACTAGAAGGCCTAGTGCATAATGCTTTGGTTTGTAGTAACTTTAGAGCATGGAGAACCAACTTTTTTCAAAAATATTCAATCATATCCAAATGGATGTTAAGGCCCCATGGGCCTCTTGTTTTGAATTTTTTGTTCTTAAAAGTGTTTATACACCTGATGAAGCCTATTAGGCATAAAAATTGATATCTAGAAGTAAAATTTGAATTCAAAAGTGTCTTATCTTCCGCAGGGAACACAAATTTTGAAAATGCGATAAATACATTTGAGCACCTTAGAAGCCTATAGTTGTCTGTTGATGCTCTTTTAAAGTTTAATTCTTAGGTTCCTTTGGTCTTTAGTGGTTCACACTAAGGTTTGAAACTTCAACAAAGGATTATATTGGTAAATTTGTTCAAAAAGGTCATTGTTTAGAGGCTTTGTCATTTTACCAATAAATGAAAGACCGAAGGTCAAGTTCAGCTAATACATGTATACCATGTTTAGAATTAAAATTACCATTGTCTCACAATTTGTTTTTGATTCTGACCTAACTGCCAGTCAGACAAGAACAGAATCTTGGATTTACAGTATGGTAATCTTGCTGGCACATATATATCGACCCGTGAAAAATGAGTAATTTGTTTTTTGTTTTGCTGTATGGACTTAATACTTCATAGGTTAATCAAAAGATACTGCAGACATATTCTTTGTTTACATGAGTCGATACAGACACAGCAGCACTTGATTTAGTATTGAACATTCACATCAAATTTATAGGCTTGATTGACTTCGACAAATGTAAAGAATAACAGACACGAGAGGTTCCTAGTGGTTCCGTTGAGTGGTCACCCCTGACCCCTTGTAAACACTGTATGAAATAGATAGCTTGAGTATTACATAAAAATATTGCGATGGATGTATCAGACATTCGCTGCATAAATTGTACTGATTCACTGTACACCACCACTTACTCCGATACTTAATGCACCGACTTTATAGACACATTATATCAAAGTATCAATTACAATGTTAAGTTTTGTAGATCAATAGATCGTTAAAAGGTTTAAACATTCCCTGCAAAATTCACCTTATATCATATCTTTATATGTATTACTCATCATGTATAAAGTAATTCCAGGAGGGTACAATTATTCAGTAAAAAATTCTAGTTGAAATATTATCTATTTTTTAGTCCATCTGAACAATTTACAAGGTCCAAGGTGGACTTTTCCCATACAAATTCATGCATCTGTTAACTTTCACATATTTGTGTTCTCTAGAACCAAAAGACCAATTTCTAGAAAACTTAATTGATATATAGTTAGCATCACTAGAGGAAGAGAACTAAGATGTGTTTTGCAAGGCAGTCTAAAGCTTAATATTTGATTATATTGTGACTTTGAGGTGTGGGTCACCAAGTTTGTTTGAGGTGTGATTCTGGGGTTAACCAGGCTTTGGGGTACAAAGTTCAGCACTAAGTATATATAGCAAATGTATTAAAATTTTTGACTTCTCCAAAACCACAGGGCTAATTTCAATTAAATTTGGTAGCAGACATCCTTTGGTGAAGTGGATTCAATTTTGTGTGTAAATAATGGAACTTAACCCCAGGAGCTGACAGGTATCACTAGGGAGATCAAAGGTGAAAAGACAAAATTTCAAAACTCTCCTCTTTTTAAACTATTAATGTACGTACCTAAGAGCATGGAGTCATCATTTAGAGGCATCCTCTGAGATTGTCATTTAAAAAAATACTTTACATAAAACAAAATCTAATGATGTTATTAAAAATGCTTTATCTAAAGCATGAGAAGTCAAATGTTACAATTTAAGAAACTTTTGATAAAAAGCAAAAACTCAAATTTATAAGGAAGTTTCTTCATTACTGAGCTAACCATATGCACACATTAGTTATAAGGTAGAGATAATCTGCTCTGAAAAACAGCACATTAAATAAGTGAATTACATCAAGTAGAAGCTGTATATAATTGAATCAGAAAAATATGTACTAGAGTTAGGTATTTCTTTTGCATATGTTATCACCTGTTATAATCAAGTGTTGATGAACTCAGTCCCAACACTGCTCACTGATGTAGCGGCTTGTCTTCCGTCATCATGCAATTGGTTGATAAAGTAGGTGAATTACATACCTCAGTCCTATCACAAGTGCTCCAATAGAGATAGATGATATGCATACATTTATTTTACATTACCAAAGAGGATTTGTAAACAGAGAAAGCACCAACTAATGAAGATCTGTCAATTATCATTAACCAATTAGTGAACAGTTGACATAAGGCGGAAGTAGTATTAGTGGGAGATATACTCACTACTAATACTACTACAAAACATAACACTAGTTTTGTTACTTTTACTACATATTCCTATTAAAAAATTGTCAATTGTCAGGAAAAACAAGTTGCAGCAAACTCAGCTGTCATTTAACATTTGTTGGGAAATAAATTGAAACAAATTAAAATTCAAGTAAATTCAGCTGTTATTAAAAATTGCCAGAAAAAACCAAGGCTGATTTGCTGAGACCTTTATGATTTATTCCTTTGGTCATATTTTCAGGAAAACTTAATGTAGATGTTCCTTGCATAGACCAATCTCAGAATGTGTCTGAAGTTGCTGAACTCCATTCAAAAAGACAGCCATATTGGCTTCTGATTGCCTGAGAACTTTTTACTTCTTGTCAAGAACCATTGGTCAGATTTTTAAGAAACTTTATGTAATTATTCCTTTTATGGTCTCCCGATATCAAATTCTGTAGTGTGTGTCAGATATTATTGAACAACCATAATGCCAATTGGGCATCTGATTGGCTCAACTGCTTTTTATGAACCTTTCCTTTCAAGGTTTTGCGAAACTCCTGTATTTAGTCCATCTGGACCAATGGTCAAAGGTGGACTTTTCTCATACAAATCCCATCCGTCTTAAACTTTTGATATTTTCGACTTTTTCTCCTAAACCTGTGAGCAATTTCATCCAAATTTGGTAGGACGTATCCTTAGGGGAAGGGGATTCAGATCTGTTCAAATAAAGGGGCTCTGCCCCCTGGGTGGCGCCATTTTGGGGGCCAAAAGGGGGGCGAATTTGATAAAATTTCAAAAATCTTCGTCAAATAAACTAGAAAGCCTAGAGCATAATGTGTTGGTATGTAGTAACTTTAGAGCATGGAGAACCAAGTTTGTTCAAGGTGTGACCCTGGGGTAAAAAATAGGTTACACGTTTTGGGGTCAAAGTTTAACACTATAGCAAATATGTTAATATGTTAATCTAAAGCTGAAAGTCCATAGACATTGGCAAACAAAAGGAAAACATTGGATGCACACAGAAAAAATAAGCAAATGTACATTTATTAACTAAAAAAGGAAGCATCACAAACTTCTATTAAAAAACTAGAAGTGAAACCAGGTGCTCACGATCACTTTTGGGGGCCCAAATTGGACAATTTGAAGGGAAAAAATTTCAAAAATCTTCTTATAAACTAGAAGCCCAAGTGCTTAATGGTTTAGTATGTATTAAATTTAGGGAATGGAGAACCAAGTTTGTTCAAGGCATGACCCTGTGGTAAAAAGTATTCAAATGCCAAATATTTACTTTAATAGGCCTATTTCAACCAGATGGACGTTAAGGCCCAATGGGCCTCTTGTTATGTTTTATTGCATACATGTATTTGTGATGTTTGTTGTCCATTAGTCCTTCTAGATAAGATGACTTTCTTCCTAGCTTAAGTCAGTCACCTTATGTTTTGTACCATATTCCAATAACCAAATTTGTTTTCACATTATATTAAGAAAGTGGTATATTGGTTTTACTTCATATTAAAGACAAAGTATGATTAAACTAAACCTAACCTATTGTAGTGAATACAGTTGAAATAGTTCATGTTCCCCATCTTTAGTGAAAGCTGGGGATATTAAATTGGGCATGTCAGTCTGTGTCGGCCCATAATTATTTCTGGTTGATGTCCCAGTCATTGATTCCTTTATTCATTCTCTGTTTCCTCAAATTGTTGATAATTCCTTTTTATAAATTCTCAAGTCAGGTTTGAAAGTCTGAATTAAAAAATAAAAATTGCTTATTTGACGAGTTTGCTTTATTTTGATTTTTTCTTACTATTTGCAAGTAATGGTAGTACTTTAATGTTTGGGAAAAAACTCATTCAGACTTTGTTAGTTGATTACAATCATCATTACTCAAGTCAAGTGAAGGCCAGAAACCCTCATGCTTAATTGGTTAGCTTCAATTTAATAGGCTGAAACTTTCCACACACTATCTCACAAATTATTCGAGTGAATTTGTTTAAATTTTGGCAAACAATTTATTTCTTAATATCTATTTATCGTTTTAAAGAGCGTAAATGTACTTTGCTTGCCCTTTCCTTTTTAACAGTATTTCTCCTAATACACATCTTGACATCTCCTGAATTAGTACAGGACATGAATTCCTAAAGTCTTCTTGTTTTATATATTTTTCTTAACCAGTAAAATTAAAAATTATTTTGCTATTGCAATTACATTAAATTATTGTGTTTTAGTAGCAGCATTACATATCCAGACCTATTCTAAGGAATTATTGTAGTTATTGGGTACTTCAATCAAAGTATGAATTATAGAAAGTATTAGAAATTCTTTTGTCTCATCATTATTCTAGGTATGTTTATAACTGACAAAACGAGGAATTGTCATGGAAGTTGTAGATCTAACTGGAAAAACTTGTTATAAGTAAACGCATAAAAAAAAATTATAACTTGATATATATTTGACCTACACGGAGGTTGCACTACACCATTTATTGTAGTCTTTCAGAGTGATATGATATATATATGTGAACATATTTTAAGTGCTCTTAATAAACAGTTTTCCAGACCTACTAAATGATTATGCTAAGAATTTTATATATTATCTTTCCTTTTTAGAATTTAGAAAAAAAATTGTTCATTTTTTAAATACCATGTGTATACTAGGAAACTAGGGTCATTCATTTCAAGTGTTTTATTGAAAATGTTGATGCCATGAACATTTTGTCTGTATTTATGCACCACTTTGTACAGTCACATTTAAATATCTAACACTACTGTTACCTGTAAGATGTTTTCCATGATTAAAATTTGTGTCACTATTTAATATCAATATTTATAATTAATCCATCTGAACTAAAGGTCAAAAGTGGACTCTTCCTATACAAATCCCGTCCATCGTCCAACTTTAAATTTTCACATTTTTGACTTCTCAAATAAAATCAGATAGCACTAAACAGATGCGACCAGTGTGCACTATCACAATTAGACACTGTCTCAATATGACCTAATTATGAGTTGAATGTAAAATCCCAATAATACGAAAAAACAAACATAACAAAATTATAGTGCTATTTCAACCGGATGAACATTAAGGCCTAGTAGGCCTCTTGTCATTTTTTTTATCATCATATATTAATTGATACCTACTGCAATTAGAAAATATGTGTACTTTTTCCAAGTAGACTTTTATTGAAAATGTACAATATTTATTTTGATAATCTAATATGAAATATTCAGCAAAATTTGAATTTATATTTAGAATAAGTTTGTCTTGATAATAACACAATATGATTGTAAATATTTATAACTATTGAATTTGAGAATTGAAAATGGAAATATTGTGCTGCTTTGTTTTGTTGAAGCACTATAAGTAAAAGTTGAGGGTGGCCATATTACACCAATAAACTTCATTACTACTCTTTCTGTTGCATTCAATATTATGTTAATATTTCATCTGAATAGCTTGTATTCATTTCTACAAATTATTAGCCCCTACTACATAAATAAAACAAGCATCTGTTTAACCAAACGCCTTCGATGCAACATATTGCTATTGCCTTGATCATGCACTACAGTGAAAATAATGATAGGTCTATTGAAAATTAGCATGAAACAAATTAAGTAAAGAATATTTATTTGTGACTGTAATCTAACTCTCTCCTAACATTTTGGACTGCGGTGACTGTTATCTAACTCTCTCCTAACATTTTGGACTGCGGTGACTGTAATCTAACTCTCTCCTAACATTTGGGACTGCGGTGACTGTCCTAAGAATAAGACTGTTGTCATTTGTCTTGGAGTTGTACTTACTATCTAGGTTCACTACCTTTAATAAACAATTTGAACTGTTGTTTATAAAACCTGAATTAAAATGTAAATAAAACCAATTATATTCCACATTCTGGTATATGACGTGTCAGTATAAATTGCAATATGAGGTAACATGTTATTGATAACACAAAACTTTCAATATGAATTTTTCAGTGATGTTAAAAGTCCTTTTACCTATAATGATATATAGAGAGCATCTGTCGTGAGTGGCCACGGTACAGTGTGATAATAATAACAGAAATCGACTGCTCAGAACTAGTTCATATATATATATATATAGGGTTATTAGTATTTAAGGAGTACTAGAGGTAGTTATTACAATATTCATTGAATCTTACAGCATCATGTACTTCTATAGCCAACAATTTATTACCTAACGACGGAGTATATATTCGGGAACAAATTTGCTTTGCATGTTTTTTATTTTGATAGAAAACAATTTAGAACCCAAGTTTATAAATAAAAGTTCTTTAATGTTCATACTTAAGCACTTGTGTTGACATCTTTGTTGTTCCACTGCGTTTCTACAGTAACACAGAAACAGCATGCATCGACAGAGCTTGGATAGGGAAGATCATCAGTGTCATGTTATATTGAGTGGCTTATACCGTAATTTATGTTCATGGAAATAGCTGATTTTACGTTAGGTGATTTAAATGTATTAAAATATTTCAACATTATTTTAAACTGATGTTCTTGTTAACATTGAGAGCTTATATCTTTCATTTAAAAATTAAAAAGAGAATAATTGTACATATTTTTTACAGATGTGAAATATTAATGTCATTATGAAAACAATATTTGTACATACTATATATTAAATTTCAATCCTACATTCTATATTATACAAATGTGTTTATTTGGTGTATGCATCAAGTACTAAAACTAATTAAATTCTGGAAAATGTGTTAATGATATTCTCCTGTCTTAGTATGCGTTACATTGGAAACATAGTTAGTGGTTAGCGCTGATATGGATGAGGAATTGATTGTACTTTAATATGGACAAGTACAGTAATGTGAAGGTGTAACTTACCTACATTTGTGTTATAACATTAATCCACAATAAAAAAAAGTATAAAAAGGATTTTCTTCGTCTTGGTTTTCTGTGAATTTATTAACTGTAAATTGAAAGACAAAAATACATTGATACAATTTTGAATATACGTAATAATCAGATATTTTATGCAATAATGACATATTCCTTTGTCTGCTCACCATTCGTCCCTGTGCTAGAAACCTTATCGCGTTAGGGAGGTTTGAGTGTCTCGATGACCTGGAGAGTTATGCTGGTGGGAACTTGAGTTTATGGTATGGTCGCCCAAGTCAGACAGGTTGAAAGGTAGAGGCCAGACAAAGATCTGCACGTCCTTCTAAAGGGAACGCTCAGCTGGCTGTCCCGTGTACAGGGATTGTTAACCCCCTGGAACGATTAAGATTCCCATGTACAGTTCGATAGAAGAGTAGGCGGAAACGCCGTTGCATGGGCTCATCCTTCTTTCTGAACTATCTCTATTATTTGCATCTCCCGTTCCTGTCGCCGCTTTTCTCCCTGTCCTATCTTTTGGTTTGTCTCCTTTGGTATTTTGTCACGATATCGGTGAAGTATTCTGGAAGTGACGTTAAACTCTAATTAAACAAGCTGCTTACTCTTATCAGACTTAGTGCATCTGAAGAAGTCATAGCCTCCAAGATACAAAAGCCTCAAAACATTTATCAAATAAGCTAGTTATAAAGCCTTGTGTTGGCGCTAAAGCTTCAAATGTGTTAACCCATGTTGCAATATTGTTGTGTCTGGAAAAGTGAAAGTAAAAATTCATATTAAACATATCGTTGTGAAGTACATTCCTTTTACTTTTATCTTGAGAACATTCTGGTTTTCTACGTATGTAAAGGCTCCATCAAATTTAATGCTTTTGGTTTTAAGATCAAGTTTTGAAAGTTTGTAAAGCTATTTAATAAGTTTTCTCCATGGTTTTTGTATTCATGTGATAATGTAATAGTGAAATTTAAGACACCCACATGTCCAGCAGGCCAATCTTTGACATAGTATTATAGCATAATACTGTTCACGCGTCCGGTCACTTTTTAAAGGTACAGATAATTATAACAAAGCATACCAACGATTTGCACTTCCTATTTTCCAGATGTTTAGTGAATACATTAAAAAGAAAAGTCATATGTAAAAATATATTTCATAATTTGTGTTAATGTGCCAAGTTCCTGTATCTATTAACGTACTATGTGCTACCCTTGGTATTTTATTGATATATATATATTGGAGATGTACACCTTGCATCTTAGAGACATTGCATGTCTTAAATATGGCAAGCAACGGCCAGCGGTACAACCGTTATACTTGTACTGGAACTAGTGCCCGTTACCATGTTCCGCGAGTCGGGTTATAATATAATTAAAACTTACAAAATGACTGGCCGTCAATATACATTTATTTTTAAATATCGGCTGTCTGTCTGGCAAAATTATAATCTGCTCCTGGTAGCATAAACGTTACGATAACAACAGAATTATTAAGTCTAATTGAACATTTATAGAGAAGCACCTTGCTGTTCACTGACACACTGTCACGAATACCTGTATGTGGTCCAAGCTCCGTGTATACTTCTATTACGAATACGTAAATCTTAAAGTATACACACATACCAAAATACAAGACAAATATGTAACGTCGCAACCGAAGTTAAAAGTCTACACTATAAATATAATCATCACCTTTGCCGAAATAACGTTGAACAATCAAATTAACTGTGGTACCTTGCGATGTCACTACATTTGCTTCAACGCTGCGGTAAGTTATTTGTTTGTTTGTTAGATAACTAAACTGCAAATACACACAATAAAAAAGAAATTTCAAGATACTGGTTCAATTGTGTCGAGTTTCGGGTAAAAAATCCTGACTTTTATTTTGAAAATCCACCTACCGACCTACGGCAAGTCACTGGCAACTTTCTCACACATTTGCACGCCCCGGACGGGGTTCGAACTTGGAGGTGAAAAGCTTATGATTACAAGTCGGCGACTGTAACCACTAGGCCACCGCGGCCCCCCGCTGCGGTAAGTTAGTAAAGCCCTAGTCTCACTGTAGACATTTTGTAAGCGAACCACAATGAAATAGTACGAAAATTGTGCAACGATTAAGGGCACAAAAATATGGTACCCGAGATTGCGAGACATGTTTTCTTTCTTCGTCTCATCTTGTCTTCTCTCTCTCTCTACACGAGGCAAAAATTGAATCAAAACCACAACAAAAAGTGGTAATCTTAACAACGAAGCGGTAAGGGAAACAAAGAATTCCAAAAAGGGGAATTACATACGACAATGTTATTAAATCATTGCGCCGCAACGACAATTTTGGACACTTCAAAAATGTCGTAGCACCTCCGCGAATCGAAACTATCAACACGATGTGGTTTGCCAAAATGTCGCTACAGTGGAACTGGGCCTAACACAGTCACTCGGTACAATGACTTGCTAACCAGTGACAATATTAACCGACACAAGTGGAACCCAAACTTACTGAGATTGGCTCAAACTTATTCAGCTTGTTCACCTGTATAGTCAACTTATTTTTATTGTCCACTCACCAGTCTGAACTTCGATAACTGTCTTCTCATCTTCAATTTTCTTCGTTCTAATTGTAGCTGAACTCTACCCATCTCAATCATCCCTATTTATACTCCCTGGTCGGATCCAGACCCCTATTTCAAATAACCAACCAAATGCCGTGATACATTCTGAAAATCACCTTTCTTCATCGGATTTCATCAAAAGGGTGTCTTCTATCACGAAACGAACTTGTTAACAATTTTCAAACAGCAATCCTATACAAATTAATCTGAAAAAGTGGTGTCTTCTTTCACGGAACGAGCACTAACTTACGATCTCAACATAGAAACTCGTAGGAAAACAACTTTGTTGCAATATGATTTATCGTATGCTATATTTTCTTTTTTTACTGTTGGGATTTGCTGTATAACGTTGCTTAGAATTGGTACAACAATGTTGTGCTATCTAGGGGCTTGACAGGAGAGATCGTACATGTTATTAATTTGTTTTCTTTCTTCAAAAAGCATAGAATTCAAAATCTAACAAAAGTACAGAGTTACATTCAAATATGAACAAGGCATTTGTTATTCGGAGACATGAATTTTAAGAATCTTTCATTTTTGTAAAGTTAGGCAATACATGTTTGAAAGAGTCGAAAATTCAGTTAGCTCTGACTCTCCTCCTGTTCTTCAACATGATTAATTGAAGGAGTTTACTGTGTTTTACCACGTTCAGTCACGTCCTAAAATATAGAATAATTCGCTGGTGATGATGGCGCTAGGTCAGTGTTGCCGGATCCAATTATACTGTCGGTGTACTCCCAGTACATTTCCATCTGGCAACACTGACCAAGCGCTATAGCACCAGAGCAGTAATTGTTCGAGAAGTCCTTTGTGTCTACGCTTTGTGCTGAACTGTACTTGCGTTTTCATCAACTAACCAAAGTCATTAGAAGAACTAGATACGTACATACAAGATTTCCTGTTGGCGTGCTATAATGGTCTAACGTTACTTACATCCAGCAAGTCATTAACGATAACGCGAGATTCAATATGCTCGTGGTGATGACTTTTACTCTTTGGTATAAAAATCTGATACATTTAGTGTAAATAACAGTCGCTACCTAAGACACGCACGGACCTAAGCATCCTATTAATGTTGAAAAGAACACCATCTTTCCGGAGAAAGCGAATTCAATCTCGCAGTGTAGCACTCTTTGACGGTCGCGTAATGAAGCAATTTTGCAATATTTTCCCGTTTTTATCCCACATCGTGTGCATGAAATAGAATATGAAGTCATTCATGTAAGTGTAACGACAAAAGGCAATCACAATAAAAGAAGTATAGCCACGGTAATAAGTATATCAGCTGACACGCGTCAACACAACGTGGATACAAGAAAGATACTGCGAAACAACAAGATTAGATACCAAACAGCGACAGACAGATGAAAATAAAAATACTTTTCTTAAAAAAACAAATCATGATGAGAGGAATCAACAGAACGAGAGACATTGACAAACCAACAAAAGCCGCATCAAATAATCCAGCACCGGGATAAAGAAAATAATTGACTTTACAACAATCCTCAATACTAGTAATCAATGCGGACCGGCTTTAGATGATAATTGGGTTGGGCTTTTGTATTGTTTGTTATTGTGTTTTTCTGTTCACATTTTTGGTTTATTTTCGTTGAAAGCGATTCGTTCTCTGGTCATATAAGGCAATATTATAACGCATGTATCCAGAATTCCAGAATAAAACAGACGCAATAACAGACACAACCTTTATTAGAGGATAAATGATAACAATGATATACATAGAAACAGAACAACATACAGAAACTAAGCAATGCA
>JAUMGZ010212516.1:0-11882 GCA_032359645.1 Pododesmus macrochisma | reverse complement strand
GAGAACACGCTCTTGAATAACGAATTAGCTGCGACACATACACTCCATAAGCAGGTGAGGAGGGTATGTTGCTGTCTGGCATAATGGCATATGTTCATGTTCTTTGGGTAATTCAAGGGAAATTGCGGGGGGTACACAGAAAACGAAAACAATTTGTAAACTAAAAGGAGTCAAGATGTCTCCTTTTTAAAAACTGCATGCGCAACTAGGTGTCCGCGAAAGAGAGAGTGTTTCCTGCTACAATACTGTCACCCGAAACGCCGGAAAAACATATATATGGATCTCCAATTCATGATCTGATTTTCTCTTTAAATCAGAAAAACTTGTAAGCGTTATACGGCAACGGCAGAAAATGACATTTAAAGAAAATATTGAAAGGACAATAACTTTTTAAAATTATCCTACATGCACGTCGAAATGAAATGTACAATGCGAATTCATTTTCTGACTATCTGACATGTTTGATTCCAATGAAATGAAAATGTAGAAGACAAAGAGTAATTAACTACAATCACATTTAAACATTAAATGCAAAAACCGCAATAACCCTTTGAAATGCATCTGAACGGACAGTAGAAACAATGGTTATTCAATGATAATACTGGTTTACATGTGTATGGGTATGACGTTAAGGATATATACTCATTATATTTTTATTGATACAATGTTGTATTCGTTTTGCTAAGGCACCAAGGAAAGGGAGTGAGAAATAGAAGAGAGGATGTGACTGTTCTTTTGTTGTTGTCTGATTTAGGGGTTCATGTCTGAAGTAAAAATTGTTAGAATAGATGTCAATTTGAGATTTATAAGCATGTTATGACATATCGATAAATTATTTTGATTTAAATAGCAATTAGGGCAATGTAAAAAGTTTGAGGTAAATTAAGTGTTAGTGTCGTTTTGTTTTGTATAAAAATGTGAAAGAAAACAAACAGCAAATATTAAGAAACATGTCAATGAAACATAAAAGGAAAACTGTAAATGAAGCATGAAATGTGATTTTTGTTGCAACTGGATATAAGTGTATTGATTCTCTTCCACCATTTTGTTTTAACAAAGCCACTCAATTGTGCAAAACTAATCCAAAATTAAAAGAAACCAATTAAGAGAACTTATCAGAAATAAGAAAGGTGGTATCGATAATTGCTTACTCTGTCATGTTTACCGTTCTTTGATGTCACTCGGTCATAAGGTTTTACATCAATATGGAAGTACCTTTAATACAACCTTGATATTATGATTATACCTTTTTTTTTTTACTATTATTGTTTGTCACAATACAAAAGCATACATAGAAAGAGAACAACATAAAAGCTTACTATATTAACAAATACAGTATGTGGACTTTTAACTGAAATATTTCAAAATATCTGAATACTTGTGTAACTATCGTTTCAATCAATATAATAGTTAAGTGAATCGATGTTTGTAAATGTACAAAGTCAAGCGCGAACCCACATTTCAGCGGTGATAAGCTAGAGAGATTTGTTAGGTAGATAATTGCAACTACAGACTTCTCGGCTACCCAGGATCCAAAAGCATACATATATTTTCGTATTTTTGGGCCTTGATAAATGATTATGTACCTGATTATGTCTCTCTGTAAGGGATAATCGCTTAGGGATTCAATTCCGTAGATACATTTTGGTATATGCCTCCACCGAATACATTTATTAGGGCTTGATAAGAGATTGATTAGAGACATACAACACTTTTTTTTCTTTTTCCAAAATCAAATCTCTAAAGGGATAATGTAAAAGAAAGAAATCTAATCATACAAACAAATGTTTTCATTTTACCTTGAATTTTGTAGGAATGACGTTTTATATATTTTTAAAAATGCTACCTTGTACTCACATCTTATATCGATCAAGCTAGTCGAAAGTCTAGGCAGTGGAAACTAACAGATCTCTCTAATAGTCGAGACGTGGATTCGTACCCGTTTTATAATCATTAAAAATAGGTGCACTCGTTTACACTCATGTGATTAAGTCTATCTATTACTTGTCATAGCACTCCGGCGTCCTCTAATCGCCACGATATAAATGAAACACTGTTGAAAGTGGCATTTAAACACTACACAAAAATCATCACGCTTGATATCATTGTTTGTAATACAGAAACTTAATATTTTATGTAGATAAAAAAAAGTTAAAGTACGTGTTCCTCGTCCCATTTTATATTCTGAGCTCACTGATGGCGAAAGTTGTTTTCATTATTTTTGAAAACTTTGCTTTACAATAAACTACATGTAAGGGTAAGGTTTCACTGATATCGCTGAATATAACCCTATGCAGAATAATAAAGCAACCATTGGTTACCAACCAATTATTACATTAAAAAAGAAAATATAATAAAAACATAGTTATGGTCATTTTCTACAAAACAACCAATAGATACTGCCTAATACATTTCAATAAATTCATCAAAAAAATGTGTACTAAATAGATAGCATAGTT
The DNA here is from genome assembly GCA_032359645.1 of Pododesmus macrochisma. NCBI lineage: Eukaryota > Metazoa > Mollusca > Bivalvia > Pectinida > Anomiidae > Pododesmus > Pododesmus macrochisma. The sequence goes on along the minus strand of JAUMGZ010212516.1, from coordinate 9,423 downwards.
ATATATATATATATATATACATACATTTTGAAAAAAGCAAGAGAGTCATTCGGCTTTAACGTCCATCAAGATAACACAAGAGTATAAGTAATTGTTGGGGCATTTGAATGTTTTTAACCTCAAGGTTATGCCTTGATCAAACTTGGTTCTCCATTCCCTAAGGACATTACATTCTTATATATTGTTCATGACGCACGAATAAATACAAACAGAATGTCATTTCTTAAATAAAACTGCACAACGTGAACAATAAGGCGGGTCTCTTTTAAATATCCTATTGCGATAAAACATGCTGACAAACATAACATTTGACAATACATATCACCTGGATGAGCACATTTACTCTTTTGTAAATGATTTTCTTCATGAATGCCAATTATTCAAATAATACAAATTGCACAACCAATTAAGCTGTATGTAGATGTACATCTGGATTGAACTCAGTAAGTTTTAGACAAATAAAAAACTGATAAAAGTAACAACACATTTAACAGATAACCAATATTAGTGTATGTAATCAAGAAACAGTATGCGTGGAATCAACAGGACGAGAGACATTGACAAACAAACAATAACTACATCAAACAATACAGCGTCATAATGTAATAAATTAAATTGACTTACAACAATCCTCAAGACTAGTAATCTAGTAATAACGTACCATTTATTGCGTTTAAAATTAATAAAAATCAGATAAAAGTGTAATGGTGTAAAATCTAAGCCCATAAATACCTTTAATCAATTATATAACAATTTAGAATATAACACCCGCCACGGTAGCTCATTGGCCGAGTCAAATCTAACATGTTATCATTGGGTAACATTTTCGCTCCCTGTTATACACAGTTTTCTATGTAGGGGACAGACTGATTGGATCGGTGTCAGAATAATGTGATTGAGTAAAAGTCAGTGTGTCCAAGGCATACATTTAGTGAGTCAAGAACAAAAAAAGTCGCCATCAGTGCGGACTGTCACAAGAACACAACGTCTATATAAAAAAATAGTAAATCGAAAAACCAAGACGATATTCTAAGGCCGTAAGTCCGTGGACATTGGCAAACAATAGGAAAACGTTGGACGCACACAGAAAAATGAACCAAATATACACTAAAAATTTAAACATCACAAACTTCTATATGACCTTAAGATGTGTTGAAGGGTAAATTAACACACAAAAAACAAACAAACAATCATGATTTAGTTTCTGAAGCAAATTAGGTGATACATTTATGTCCATTATAACAAGTATATAGAAATGGTTCAGTACAAGATATCGCGCCTGCAATTAATAAAAACAACGGCTGAAAGTTGAATAATGTAATATCCAAGCGCATAATTGCCGCTAACAAGTTATTTAATAACTTAAGTTATAAAAGAGTTATAATGATGCATGTGTATTTCATATCACTAAAAGTTGTTGACTATATACTCACGACTTGTCGCTGTCTATGTGTGTATTGTACTGTTTACATGGATGAATATATCCAGTGTGGTGATCGAGGTGCGGCCGACGCTTATATTATATCAGGGATTCTAGGCCACTTCAAAAAAGAAAGAAATAGAAAAGCCAATGTTACGTCATCATAACTTTACAGCAACGAATACATTAGTCACTGAAGTTTGTCCACAGTATGTGCTTTCACCCATCATTCGAAATTGAAGTATATGTAGAATCATGGCTTCATTTTCGATTTTTAATGTAACCATGTATGTGTGTAATTAGAAACACAGAGATGCAAAATCTGCTTATGTTTACGCTCGTATATGAAGCATTGTTTAATTTTCAGAAAATCTGGATAATTTGGGTATTTATCTGTTTAACTTGTTATAATAATGCGGTTCAGTGTACGGTAATTTTTAATATGTACAACTGGATTGAAATCAGGAAGTAACTGACAAATAAAAAGTTTAAACAGAAAGATAATATTATTGTAGGTAAATAAGCAAACAAATTCATGGTTTAGACTATTACTCAAAAAGTTAACACATGTGTGTACATTATAACAAGTATAGCCATGTTTAAGTATCATATATTAGAGCGTGTAATCGTCGTCGACATTGCGACTATGCGTTGTCATTTAAAAGTATATTTAATTTTTGTAATATATGTACACGCAGTGTTCAGAGATAACATCAACTTGGTTAAAATTCAAGCAACATGATATCGGATGGAATTTTTGACAAAGAAAATGATTTGTATCAGTTGCCGGTCGTGTCTTTTTTACTATAAAATATGTTGTATGACGCTCATATCTCTTTTAGATTTACATGCCAATGAGAAGAATTTCCACTTAATCTTAATTTTAATATGCCAATGTGCAATATAAAACACAATGGTATTTGGTCATGCAATAAAATCTTAAGAACACTAATAGACATGTTCCTGTTTGAAGTTTAATTATTTTATCACTAGCGTTTTACTGAAGAAACATTGTTAGTTAAATTCGGTTTAACGTCCAAGTCAACGCATCCTTAATCATATTGATACGATGTCTGCTTCTCAAAGTGCTCACTGATGGCGACTTTATAATGCTGTTCTACTGAAATATCACGCTGCAGACCCTTTTATAGTATATGGTAACATTATCCTTACACCGAGCAAGCCAATCATGCTGCTATCCACAATAATTAGAGCTTAGTAGGGCACGACAAGGTAACCTTATCTTGACGTGGACTAGAATTAAACCCGTAACTACCAAACACAAAGCGAACGCTCTAGCCACTAAGCACCGCACCTGTTACTTAAGAATAATATTTGTTATGCTAACAAAGCACCGCTTAAAGTGTCGTTAAGAGATCACAGACGTAAATCATTTTACATAGACGAACATGCTAGCACTAAACCAATCACATCCTCGCTTTAACTGAACCTATTACCATCTCAAGTTCAAGAATGAGGTCCCAATTAACCGAATAACACAACATATCACTGTGTCTGTCATCTCTCGACTTGCCTTTGGACGCCATTTGTAAACACGGGGCGAATTCGGGGGTATTTTAATTTGCATCTTTGTAATTCAGGACCTTGTTTGTGGCGTTCTATTTGTTTTAAAACTTCTGTATTTGAGCGTTATCGCAGGATTTCACGATGACCATGACAGCTATGCTGGTTGGAGCTTATTCCTCAAGTTAAAGAGGTTGAAATGTATTATGTGCATAGAGACATCGGCAATCCCAATAAAACAAATAAAAAAATGTTGAGTAGAAACTACAAACTTGTAATCTGCAATTGTCAATTATAAATGTATCATCTACAAAAAGGCGAATTGCCAATTCCATATGTAAGAAGACCTTGTCCGAGTTTTTACAGGTCAATCTACATACCACCCGTCATCAACTTTGTTTAAAAAGTGCTTAACGTCTGGGAGTATTCCATCTATAAAATGACAAAAGACCAAAAGAGAAACACCAAATAATAAGACAGTAGGATAAGCATCGAAAGGAAAAGGAAAAAGAAAAGCATTATGGATAAATCAGAAAGAAGGATAAACCAAAACAACGGCGTTTTCGCCTACTCTATTATCGAACTTTACATGGGGGTCTCATCTTGCCAGGGATTAAAAATACCTGTACAGGGTAAAGCCAGCTCAGCATCCCCTTCAAAGGACATGCTTATCTTTATCTGGTATCTATCTCTTTACAGTTCAGAAAGAAGGATGAACCATGCAACGGCGTTTCAGAGAAAACGAATTTGGTATACACAAAAACTAATGAATGTTAGGGAAATGACCGTGGACCAACGAAGACTTCAGCCCTAGGTAGTAATAGGAATATGTATGCAGTGCTTTATGCTAACTGAACAATACTAAAAGCGAGATAATATATGCTCGAGGGCCTTGTTATACTACATTAAACAGGTTAGTTGTGATAAGGGTGTGTTATATCAAGTAAAACAGATAAATATACAAATTATCCAGACTTTCTGAGAACAAAAAACAATGCTTCATATACGAACGTAAACATAAGCAGATTAGCATGGCTCTGTAGCTTTGATTTGCCGTAGTCCAGTCTATTTATTTTTCTCTATAGCGTCCATTCATGACGACTGCTTCAAAGCAAGATCTGGGGCTCGCGACGGGGGTGTCTCACACGGTGTAATAGTTCTTTTCTCGTAGAAATACCACATTGATCACAAGCTATTTCAGATTGCATTGTTGTATGTGTATCAAACACATGCATACATTAAAAATCGAAAATGAAGCCAAATTATGCATGTGTGCTACATACACTCTAGTTTTCAGTTTTGAATGATGCGTGAAAATACATAATCTGGACTATCTTTACTCCCCAATGCATTCGTTGCTATTCTGAAAAGTTATGATGACGTAATGTTGGTTTTTTTATATTTCTTTCTTTTTTGAAGTGGCCTAGACTTCCTGCTATTAAATAAGCGTCGGCCGCACCTCGATTACCATACCGGAGATAGTCTTCCATGTAAACAGTACAATACACAGAGACATCGACAAGTGGTGAGTATTAATACAACACCTTTCAGTGATATGAAATACGCATGCATCATTATAAATCGTATGTAACTTAACTTGTTAAAAATTTTAGTACAGGCAAGTATGCGCTTGATTATTCCTTCATTTAACTTTCAACTGTATTTATATTATTGAAGGCGCAATATCTGGTACTGAACCATTCATATTCTTGTTATAATGGACATAAATGTATTACCTAATTGGCTTCAGAATCTAAATCATGATTGTTTGATTGTTTTATTGGTGTTAACATCCCTTTCAACACACCTTTAGGTCATACTTATATAGACGGCATCTGCTTGAGAAGCTGCGCACTGATGACGATTTGTTTGTGTTGTCACACTAAAACTTCACGCCTTGGAGACATTGACGTGATACTTCACTTGATCATATCATTCTGGCACCGAGCCAATCAGTATGTCTCCTACCTCGAAAATTGTGTATAACAGGGAGCGAGAATGTTACCAAATTATATCATCTTAGGTCTGATGCGGCCAATGAGCTACCGGGTGTTATATTTTAAATTGTTAAATAATTTATTATAGTTATTTATGAGCTTAGATATTATACCATTAAACTTTGATCCGTACATTTTTAATAACTTAAAACGCAATATCTGGTACTTCAACGTTGCTTTATTTGTTATAATGTACATGTGATACCTTTTAAATAAGAGTCTTAATCATCAATAGCTTTGTTGTCGGGTTATTATGAACATGAAGCCGAGTCATGAGAAAACATAAATACAATATTTAAGCTGATACAATTCCATCATCTACAAGTATGACATTCCTTTCTAATGCATCTAGATATATCTGTTTATCTTGTATCCTTATTTTCATATATTTATCGTGACGGTATGTATTGGTTCAAACCGTACTGTAACTTAAGTGCTTTGAACTGAACATTTGAAACATTTTCTCGTTAAACTTCATGTTGACTCATGATAGTTGGATACATGTGAAACTTGAACGATCAACTTTGTGTCTTCCGTGTTTATTATAAAACTGAAATTATAATGATAATGAACAGTTATATTATCTTCATCCTATTCTGTTTTTAACATTTGTAGAAATGAAATCATTAAATAAAAATAGATTTAATATGTCCATAAATATATACGAAAGTTGTCACTGTGTTCATGTGGATAGGAATTTGCTACTTTTGTTCACTGATTTTATCGCATTTACCCATTATTTGAGGTGGCCAATCATAGCAGATATATCTTTAAGGTGGCAGAAAATAAAAGAACGTGGTCGAAAATTGCCGACAATCTATACAAAAATTGACTTGGAATTGCCGCGGTGCGTTAGATAGCTTCACAGATTAAAATACGAATGTCAACTATTTAAAACATTAGATCAAGATCAATATATATGAATATACCCTCCACCACTTTTTCAGCAACATAAAAAGAAAACAAAAACGATATACCTAAAAAGACATTAGCTCTAACGCTTAGGTATACCACAAAAATACAATCTCCTTTGAAGGTTAAATTGCACACAACTTGGTGTTGAATTCAATCACGATGACTGCGTAATGCAGCCGACAAAGTAATTTTTGTTATCCAATTTGCTCGAATATCCTAATTTTTTGGAAGTCGTTTGCTTGTTTATGACGTCAGAATGTTAAGAGCCCTTTTCTCATGACAGCAGTCATATATATAAAAAAAGATGACCTACTTACCTGAAAAATGTAAACACTAAAAACTAAATGGATTTCTCGCCAAAATTTTGCACCCAAACGAGAGGGCATTTTCTATCCGCCATTTGGAGACGCCCTGTGCAGCTCTGTTAACCATATCAGTACCCCGAAATTGCACTAGCAAGCTTGTTTACCAAATTCAGGTTCCGAGATGCTAAAGCAAGTAAAATACGTTGTTTTCCCCCTATAGACTTATCACCGATTCTTCGTCGAGAGTTGATGCTGCGCTCTCAAACAGTAGATAGACAAAACCAGTGATTTGCGGGGCATGCGCAAAAATGTTTTTAGATTATTCCGTTTATTTCCATTCATGATTTACGCAAACATTATTTGTCGTTTGTGTAATTCAATATTTTCTTGAATATGTTTGATAGATATAAATAAAATGTAACACATGTCGTTAGATAGTTATGAATGAATGAAGGATGAATGAATTCGTCAATGATGTATACATTTACGTATATTCTCGCGCGCTTTCTGATGCTCCCCTAGTTCAATTTAACTGTACAAATGTTGAATCAATATTGAAATACTTCATAAACACGATCAAATACAATTTTGTCAGTTGTCAAGTGACGAAATTACTTCTAACTTTTTTTTCAAATATGATACATTTTCTTTTGAAAATATTTATCTAAAATAGTTATCGGCTTGTCACCCTTTCAATGAACTACTTCTAGTATCGTTATTGTACTTTTGATTCGAATAGGATAAATTAAATCCTTTGGATAGAACATTTATCCAAAAACTAAAATTAACTGAGATCATCTTCATTTTTTTCTTCTTGAAGCTTTGATACATTGAGTAATAACATTTTAATGAGATTTCAACAATTGAATGATTGAATTATTAATTTAATATTATCTAATACATCAATATTAATATATAAAAAAACAACTCCAAATTCAACTCCAATTTTGACTTCAAATTACACTCAAGACTCAACTCCATGTTTTTACGACATGTCCCTTATCAGATATGAAATGTTTTAAATTTGTTCGAGCAAAGCGAGGGAGAAGTTCTAAATTAAAAACTATCAGGGTAAGTCTCTAGGACTGGAAATTCAATATGCATAGATTACTATATTTTCCCAAATAACAGCACATTTAAGTAATGTACACACGTTACTTGAACAAAAGGAAATTTACAAAGTAAGAATAATAAAATTTTAATTTACAGAGACATATGTCTCGAATGTAATTTAGTAAAGTAAAAAAAAAACAGCCTTATTTAAAGTGAAAGAGTTACAGACCCCTTAGGCATTTACCATACACTAGCAACATGTTCAAATCCTTGATATTGACTGCACTATTGCACAAACGTAGTGGGGAAAAACAGTATGAATGGAACAAGCAGAACGAGAGTCATTGAAACGCAAACAATGACTGCGTCAAACAATTAAGCACCAGAATGTAAGTTATTAAATTGACATTACAACAACCATCAAGACTAGTTATCCATGCGAACCGACTTATGTCGGTCACCAGGCACGACACAGGGCGGTATGGTTGAATCGGTTAAACCGGTAACGAGTGCTCGACCTTCCCACTTCCCGCATGAGACTAGAAGTCTAAAGTATGGACATACATTTAAAAATTAAATAAATACTCTTCATGGCGCTGTATTTCATCTTAAACAACTAACCATCCACAACAATTAACCATAAAATTCTAAACTGGTAAAACGCATATGCATATTTACAAAAGGCAATTGGAAACATGAAAAATGGAAAAAACCTAGTAGCATAAAGCTGAAAACAGTGGCTAAAAAGAGGAATATTAATTACGAGTTTCATTAAAATGGCCATGAAGATTTTTATATAAATAAGTTTGGTAATAAATATTGACAAAACTTAAAAACTATAGTTCCTTTTCTATAAAACTGACCTACTCACAAAATGTAACATTAATAAATTTGTTCTAATTTTAAGTCAGTAGATCATGTCTGAGGGGGCGGAACATCAGCACGTACATGCATCTGAGATGTACTGATGATTGCAACATCATACCAAACATCATAAACCTTTTATAAATAGTTCCTATCAAAATGACTAAACGCAGAGAACATAACAGAAAAACTGTGTTTTAATTTCAGTCGGAAATTACGGAGGGGTTGCATTATATGTCTCTGATGCAGGAAACTGAGATGTATTGTTGATTTTGCAAAAAACTTACCAAATGTCATTGACCTATCACAATTTATTCCTTTTAAAACGACCAAAGCATAAAACGTAACATACTTAGTTCCTACTAAAGTGACTTACAAACACTCATGTCTCGCCTTCCGCGCCTTTTGTCGCAGGCGAGAACATATCTTCTTTATTTGTCAACAAAACGGATTCAAGTTTAAACTATAACTTCATCATATAATACTTTTACAATTCGAATTTCACATTTTGTCCATACAGTCAGTGAAATGTTCATTTAACACCTACCAATGTTGACTTATTCTTTTTTTTTTAATATTAAATCGGCTCCAGGTGCTGCTTCTGGTCTACTGGTCTGTAGTCATTTGTCCCTGTGTAGATATTGTGGCTCATGTTGTTTGTAAGATGCTAGATAAATTTGTTTTTGATAATTTGTATATTATATATTTCTTATCAATATAATGATTCTGCCCTTTATATTTGTCTCATATTAAAAACACTACAACACATCTGATATCTTCTATTGCGGGGTTTTCTGAAACATTCATACTTTTGTCAAACGTACAAATCAGTCTTATTAAGACAAAACTTAAATGCAAAAAATATTCTCCTTTAATTAAAACTTTGGCCTTATCATCCTTAAAGTTTATTCAAACGAATTTCCTAAAATGACCATGAAAATGTTTGGGTTTTTTCTTTTTTGTTTTTTTATGTTTAAGGTAGTACGAGCCTGAAACTTTTGTAATTAGAACTGGATAAAAAATACAATGAAACTGAAGTAGGAATACTTCTGATAATAAAAAAAGAATTTTTTTGAAATCCATGTCAGAAATTTTATTTTTTAGCCATTGAAGTTAGGGTTATTCTTGGTTATTTATTTGAAGGAGACATCAAAAATAACACAAATAATTAATGCAAAAAATTCAAAAGAAAATAAAACATTTGCTAAAAATGTAATATACAGTTATCATCTCGCAGGCTTTAAAAATGCGAAATAAAAAACTATAACTGACTTGCATTATGTCATGCAGCGCCACCTATGCAATATATAAATTTTTTGAAAATATACATATTCTAAGTAGTAAA
>JAUMGZ010212505.1:0-11882 GCA_032359645.1 Pododesmus macrochisma | reverse complement strand
TGGCATTCATAGGCGATATGAATGCCAACTGAACTTGGTTGGGATATATAGTGGCATTGCCATGTGATGGTAAATATATGTCTGTATTCTCCAGTTGATCCGATAAATTCAGTCCTTGATATAAGCTTGAAAGATGCAAGGATCATAAATGAATGAAAAAAAGACAAGTGCAAGATCATCTCAAAATAAATAGTTTGTTATATAACCAATACAGCAAGAAAAGGAGCAGGAGAAATAAAATATCAAAAACTATGAGACGATTATTTTTGAGTTCAGTGGAAGGTGTGGTTGAACTTGTTCATTGTGCATCAACTTTCCAGCTTTACATTTAGATAAAAGTTGCCTAAATACAAACCTAGAAATGTATTACCGGTAATATCAAAAATTTAAAATGAAAAGTTACATGATGTGATTTTATAGCATGCAAAGGATCACAACAAGAATTTTTTCATTTCAATAACTGAATTAATTCAATGACAAGACATACTCAAAGAGAATTTGAAGATGAGTTTCTAAGATCAGATGAACTAATAAACTTTCATTTAAGATGTGTTGGGTAGGCACAGGTTAGATGCCTGGCCGCACCAAACCTTAGATGTTAGAAGTATCATGTCAATGTGTCTGCAGTTTGATATTTAAGTGAGACGGTACTATAAAGTCGTCATCAGTGCACACTGTCACAAGCAGACACTGCCTCAGTATGACCTAGACATGGGTTGAAGGGACGTTAAACCCCCCCCAAAAAAAAAAATATTCAAAAGGTGAGAAAGAAACCCAAGATACATAATAGCATATTAAAGGAATAATATCTTGCAAAATATCAAACAAATACTTAAAAAAATTGTTGATTACTTTTATTAAATAAAATTCTATAATCACATCATAAAATAAAGAGAACAATATGCAACAACACAATATAAATGCGATAAAGTATATATTAAATGACTTCACAGTTATCATATTAACACATGACACATTGGGTTTATTGGATATCAATATAGAAACTTGGTTCATATCAAACAACACAGGGGATCTCTCCAACACAGAATGTATGCTACAAGTGGGAACTCAGCTGGTTAAAACGTATTTTAGCTGCAGTGTTTATAATACTGTTATGATTGTTTGGACCATTGGTCCAAGCTGGACTTTCCCCATAGATATTGAAGTCCATTCATCTGGTGTTAACTTTTCATATATTCAACTTCAAAACCACTGGTTTTCAAATCCATACAAAATGAAGCTACTAGAGAGATGACTGCTATTTTTTCTAATAATAGCAACAGCGACTTTGACTTTTAACCTAACGAGCTGAAAACACACTCGTTCCAGGTACTTTTGTTCTTTACCGTTGTATGAAGTTTCAGATACAGAAGTAAGTTGCTACTGAGATCAGAAGTTTCTAGTGAAATCATATCAAATTTGTTAAATCAGGGGCGTGGCCTATGTGAAAAACCTTGTGACTAGATTTGATTAACTTAACACGGATATAAACACAATCTTATTGTGGATTTCTAACACATAAGGTATGTATACTGTTGTGTAGTTTTCTTCACAACACAAAGTATAATTTATATGATTGGAATACATAACAGTTATACACAATTCATTAATACAAAGTAATCAAACCTACAGTTAACTCAAACGTTAATAATCCTAATCAATAACAAAGTCTTCTGTCTACTTCTATTCTTAGAATGTACCCACCGTATCAAAGCTGTAAGGGTAGCCTAAAACATAATACCTTTAGTACATCAGTCAGAAAGGTTCTTACATGTAGATAAGTCAATATCGTAAACAAAACATTTGTTAGGGCAATATTGGGAACAAAACACTTGTTGCGCTGCATTGGTTTCCCATACTGGCATCTCCAAGACTGATCACCACCACCCTTCTGACCTCGAGCACATTTTCGTAATATTTTTGATGGCTTTGGTCTTCCAGAATGTCCCTTCTTGCGTTTTCCAGCGAGCCTCTGTCTTTAAATCTTTTAACAGACTGGTGCAACTGCAGCCTATTCAGCCTTGTCCATGCAGGATACCTTTTCTTCACAAAATTAAGTATAAGTGATTGCAATTGTCATTGATAATAGAGTTTCGCTATCTCTGCCTTCTGCTGCACTCATAGTTCATTTTGACAAACTGTTCAAAACTGCTGTTATTGATGACGTCACAATTTTATCTGTGATGTCATGACGTCAATCTTTTTCTGGTACATTTTCAACACAACTGAACAAGGTGAACGTGGTCTTTTTAATGATGTAATAATGAATATTTTGTGATCAGTATTGAAGATATAAGAATCTTAAAATGTATCATGTTTTATGAAACACCCTGTACATACTGATCCAGATAACAAGACAAACACAACACATTTGAACATACTTTATACAAAACATGATAACATATATATCATAATAAATAGGAGATCATTTTTAATGTTAAATAAAACACTGTTAACGCAAGGAAAAAACAATCTTGACATTCCAACGTTTTGTAATAAAACGACTGCTAAGAGTACTTAGTAGAAAAATAAGAAATATGTTTCTGACAGTCCTATAAATTCTCAAGTGAAAAAAGGGTAACACTATCAAAGGAAAATGAATTCCGGAAAAATACATTTTCAAACCATTAAAAATATGTGACCCATCAATGGACAGATTGATTTAATAATACAGCAAGTCGAACTTCTGATTTGACAGTTTCAGGGGTACGAGTTTTCCTCTATTCAGAGGATTTCATCATTTTTCATATATTGCTACAATATACATGTACTAGTTCTTTGATTTTCGAATTTCCAATTGAAACTACTCAATTGGCTACATTTTCTCTTTCTTGACTTTTCTCTGCTCACACCAATGCAAGGGTATGTGATTTGAGTGTTTCCTCAAACACATCAAGTTGACAATGACAAAATGGTAATTTAGAAACTAAAGTGGTTTATGAAAAGTATTTAACAAGTGCACAAAATTACGGTCAACACTGCTTATAAATGAACACAAATTTCATGACAAGAGCTTTGGGCACTGTCTGGTCAAAATTGTGAACTACACAAATAAATTCATTACTTCTAATGCATACATGCTAATTTTAATTTTGCTGCTTGATTAACACATTTATTTACCATTTGAGATACACATCTTTGTAAATAGTTAGTGCATACATATAAGAATAAAAATGGTTTTCTCTTTTATAATACCACATTTATATTACGTACTATAAGTTATATGCTTATGGTAAGATTTTCAAGGGGTCAAACTTGGTAAAATCTACCTTTAGTTAGAGAATTGTTCTATTTAATATTCTTTATTATATTTGCATGACTTTGTCAAATATTCATGCATATCTTTTCAGTTCAACAGTTCAACTCAAGATATCATTGTTGTCTGAAACTGTGAATAAAATGTAAGAAAAATTATTTGTGAACAGTAAAATTAATATTCACTATTTGACTTTCTATAAAAGGAGATTTTTTTATTTTAACATGTGATACAATAAGGTAGCCTCATGATATTTCAGAATTTTAAGATTAGATTGTATCATTGCCTAAATTCATGATGATTTTCTTGTTAGCTCTTTCTTCCATTTGACTGAAAAACCTAATATGCTAAAACACCTTCATCTACTTATGATATCCAAAATTTCTCACCTCCCCAGCAATACAAAATATTTATAAAACTTTTAGTGTAGGACAGACACAGGTCTTTTTTCACAACAGCAGTATTTGTTTGCGCTTTAAGCCTTTTCTTTATAAGTTTTGAGATTCAATCTATTTCTCATTGAAATATAGTTGATAACACATTGAAATATGTCAGTTTCTTTGTTGTTGTAGATGGAGGTGAAAACTCCTTTGATTTGTCCTGTGATTTGTTTCATCAGCTGACCGTACATTCTAGTGCGTCATTGGCACCCCCTGGGATGTTCAGGATGTTAGCTAGGGCACGACATAGGTAGGACATTGTACCAAACTGGCCACTCGGTGCACAGTCATAGAAATGGATGCAAATGCCTGCTGCTCCAACGTTCTCTGAGCCTAAATTGTGTGGAGAAATTTTCTGCAATGAACAGAAAGACGTGAATCAACATATTTTTCTAGATAAAAAAAATCCAGAATAAATATCAGTACCATAGAAAATAGAAAAACAGTTTACAAGTTGTAACCATTAAAAGCAAATAAATTTTTAAAGATTGGATAAAGCCGTCATTTTAAATTTGTATGTTAAATGCATTTCAGGAGCAAAATTTCAGTTTATATTGTTGTCTTAATTCGGTTTTAAACTGTAAGACAAGTTACAGTCTTACGCCCCCCTCTGGTCTCTCTTGGTCCTTTCTTCTATTATTTTGACTTCATATCATCATTTATTACCAATGTGAAGATTTGATAACCAGCTGCATTGCAGGCAAGTACACTTTATGAGTCTTCGAACAGAAGTGTAGAACTTTAGGACAAGAAATAGGCATAATGATTTTGATATACCTGATCCTTGAGGTAGAGAGAATTTGCTTCCTGCACCATCCTATTGAGATGAATGGCCTGCCTGAGGTCTGTCTTCCAGTCATTCTCACTAATCAGAGTGGTGACCATCAGTGCTTCCACCATTAGTTGTCGATACTCCGGCTGAGGTATACGGTTAAGAACCTTCTCAACGCATAGTGCAAACTTTAACTCCCCTGATGTCATCTGTTATGATAAAATATAAATCCAAGCACACACGACAAACTGAAGGACTGACTTTAACTTTATCACCTTTTTCTGATCAACCAATTTGCATAATGCTTCAATACAAAGAAACACAATGAAGGTGGAATCCAAAAACACAATTCATTTGTCAGTTATTCTTAAATTTTAGTTCATTTTACCGATGACAGCAAGACAAGAGAAAGGAGTGCTAGATCCCTGAAACTGTCAAAAGTTAACATGTACCGGTATGCTATAGTGTTGAATTTTGACACATAGATCATGCCATCAATAAACTTGGTTATCCATGCCCAATGGTTTCTATAGATGCAAACATAAAGCTCTAAGCCTTCTAGTTTATAAGGGGTAGAGCTTTGAAAGTTTGTCAATTTTTTTCATCCAAGCCCTATTATTTAAACAAATTTTAATCACCATCACCCATCACCAAATAATGCTTCCTATCAAGTTCAGTTGAACTTATCAAGTGATTTTGGAGAAGTCAAAAATGTGAAAAGCTAACATGGGCTAAAATCCCAAATTCTGCAGTGCCCAAAACTAATGTCAATCAGGAACTTACACATACAGAGGTGACCTTTGTTTACATTCTGTCAATTAAACATAGATATGTCGGGGATGTGTTAATACTACATCTAATTAGGGACTGTACATCTCATTCGAGATCTATTAGTGAACTATGCAACCATACTCTAGAACTAAGAAATTTGTAGAAACAAATAGTACTGTATGTACGTTGTTCTATATTCTGCTAGAAACACCCAGCTACAAGTAACTAGTTTATTTGTAATGTTAATATACAAGTAAATCTAGAGCTTGACAGATTATCATATATATCATCCATACCAAAAAACACTAAGGGGTGAGCCAGCATTCACTGACTGGAGATCAGATACTGATTGCAAAACATGGCTTATAATGTTAGTACTTTACCTCCTTTGTAAGACTCTGTGTGAGGTGATGGCCATCAATACTTATTCCCACGCTGAACTGTTAAAGTATAAAATAACCTCAAATTGACATGACACATTTAAAGAGATTTACCACATCAGTTATTTACACTTTATCTTTGAAAGATACAAATTGTAAAAAAAACTGCTCTAACTTACTTCAGGTTATTTTATTTATCCCCAAAATGACACTTTTTTTTAATAAATTACCCCAACTTAATGAGTTGTAGAGTAGACACACTTATAAGAATATCTCAATTTCTTGATTGCAGTATATTTTAATTTGGTGTGGCAATCGCCTTCAATATCCCTTCAAATTAACAACTCCAATTATGAGAGCATAACTGTAGCATGTGCCAAAACACCCGACGTTCTCACTTGAAACAAGTGAATGTGTGCGTGTAAAATAGTCCCATTGAAAACATTAATTTTAAATGTTTTAAACACTTTAATAACTATCAATTTATTGTTATTGTTTTCAATTTTAAAGACAAACAAAAATATAAGCAATACACAGCGTAGGTATTGCAGACCTATTGGTATACCGGTATATGACTGCAGCATGTGTCACAGACAAACTCATCTTGAAGCGTGTTTGCTTTATTAATTTCTTGCCTAGTAATACAGAATTGCTTTCAAAAAACAAATGAGTCACTGATATATGAATTGCAGCATTATGACTACATACCATGTGTAAGAACTTCCACACTCTTGGATAGAAGTCAACTGGACATCGATTCAAAGCTCCGTCTAATCGTCGACGACGCAGCCACTGTCCCTGTCTATCTGCACTTTCATCTTCCTCTACAGCTGATGAGTCTATGATAATGGGATTGGATGACGGGAAGGACGGTGCACTTGAACTAACCTATAAAACAAGAATAAGATTATCAGACAGTCTTACACTTTTTTATGTGTTTTATAAAAAAACTCTTTTGATGAAAATACTATCAGCCTTTTCTTTATAGAAATATAATGGACGATTAATTCGTATGTGTACATTAGTTTTAATGGAAAAGTAGTTTTGCTGATTGAAATAATCATGTGGGGGCATAAAATCTCACTTTGTTTGGAGACCGGCTCAGTCTGGCAAATGCTGTAGTTTCCTCCCCTTTTTTCTTTGTCTTCACCGAAAGACAATTCTCTCCACAATCACTGATCTCTGCAAATTAAAGATCAAATATCAAATCTATGCAAACATTCTTGTTGTTGGCAATGTCTAATGGTGTACTTATAAGTTCAAACATACGGCTTGTTTAATTGGTATTAAGAATAATACATATTCTGGTTATGTGCAAAGTCAGTAACGTATAAGACAATTAAAAATGGTGTTTAAAACATTGCAACCATACCTAATGATGCAGAAAATATGTCACAGTGACCGAAATTCAATATTAATGTGTAGTACATGCACTTCTGAAATCACTATTAACTATTTCTGTCATTGTGACCTACTTTTTAGTTTGTGCACAGCAAGTTCCCTTAAAGGCGAACCTACAGTTCCTTGTATACAAAGTTGATAAATAGAGTCCTTACCAAGAATCTTAATGAAGTCAATGAATTTTTACAATTGGCTTTGTCTATATACTTTGGCAAGAATAGCTAATGTTAAACACCTTCCAGTGCCAGCTTTAGGTCAGTGGGTCGGTCAGTGGAATTTGGTAAGAATTAGGGTTGGAATAAACCTACAACTACATGCTCAGTGGTCAGAACTGGTCTGTCAAGCAGTTGGTCCTTACATAACATAATTTATAATATGTAAAATGATGGTATACATGAATAAATTTAATTGCAAGATGCAATTTTTGAAAAATGTACATACCGGTATGTATGGTAATACAGATGTTCAGAAAAACACTCCACCTGTACAAGCTGTAGTAACATTGATGACTACGGGCGACAATTAGTCTAGTCATGCCCACTGATCACTGATTTGAAGCTGATTTGATATTTTCAGCTAAATACGAGATTAATTTGATGACATACCTGAATTTATAACAAATTCCTTGCCACTGAGAATGTGATGGAGAAGAGTTTTAACTTGAAATGGAGTCAAATTCATAAGATGTTCTGATGCTTCCTCTCCTGCAATAAATAGTCAAACTGAAATATGCTCTGAAAACTTTGAACTGTACTCTGAAAACACTATCAGATGACATATTCTGAACACTATGAATTATTACAGATCATATATTGTTTCATTCAGTAATTAAAAAAAAAAATTATGAAATTTCGCAAAGGGATCAAAGATTGAAGGGAGATAACTTTTATGATTTTTGTGAAGAAATTAATAAACAAAGCTGGTAAAAATTTCTTCAATATTTGTGGTACAACTTTTAAACTAAAATGCATTCAATATAATTTTTCTTTTTAACAAAGAATATTCAACAAATATATTATCATACATGTCAAATGTAACTTTTTTTGGAAGTTACTTTTAATTATTTATCTAATTTAAGAATTAGGCCCATGTCTATCCTTAATATGTTAATTGAAAGGTATATAAAAAATATTTTCCTGGTATGCCATGCAATAAAGCTTACCTGTACATCTGAAGGTTCTGGCCAGTTCTGATGCCATTACTTGTATAATCAGACCAACTCTCAGCCTCAACATCTCACTAAATAACTTAGGCTCTGTTCGTATGAACATACCAAGGTATACCAAGAGTTCCTACAAGATGTGTGGACAAATTTTACAAATCTTTAGGCATGCTACAATTCATCAACATCATTAACTTACTGTCTGATCATGTATTTTGTTTTGGTCAAAGAATTACCCTAGTCTTTACGGTTTATGAGTAGTGTTCACTTACTGTCTAAGAATGAGTCTATTTTTTTGTCTAAAAATAAGTTACAATGTTATCATATATTAAACACTTGTCAAGTTTAACATTAATCTTAAAATGACTACATGATATCACTTTTCCTATTCACAAAATACATAATATGCATTGCCAAGTGTATGTGGCAATTGTGAGTCTTGTGTAGTCATGAGTTTATATTTAGAAAATTACAGACTAATGAACGGGCAGACAGACAAATTGACAGACAAACCTGAGTAAGAGAGGCTGTTCCTTTGTCTTCACCACACGCGTCAAAGATAATAGTAGCAAGCTCATCTGGTGGTAGAGGGCTGTAAAACAGACAGTTTTTAGTGTTACACACATTGGTTGACATACCGGTAGTTACTTTGATGTAAAGGAAGACAATATTATAAAGATGACACCTGTCTATTTAAGTTAGATGATTTATTCTACACATTTGTTTTGTCAATTTTAACGATTAAGTGACTGTAAAATTAAAAAAGTTTCCAAATTTTTAAAGCAGATTTCATAAAACATACATGTTTGTTATATTTAATATCAGAGTGTAAAATCTAGCTGGGATAATCATTACTTCATTTTAAGTTTACCTAAATCGTCCTCCACATCAAAATTTAACTTAATAAGTTTGCCTGCTATACCTAAACAATTTTTTTTTACTGAATATTTAAATTCAAGTCTTATTTAAAGCTACTACAGATACGCACCATGTGATTTCTTTTTCTCTGTCTGGGGGCAGACCGACAGCTAACTGTTTTTGTCTCACCAACAAATCTGTTGCTGCCTGGAATGGAAAAATATAAATCCACTTTTTATTATCAAGGCAAAAATGGTTCATTCAATGATGTAGTAAGTTTTAACCAAAAGAACTGATATCCTATTAGTTTATTTATATCCAAAAATGAACTGACCAATTATATAATAAGATATAGCCAAAATGATTTATATCCTTTTAGTTTATTTAATTAAATTATCTGGTAATATGTTTTAACTGTAAAACTTGATATCCTATTAGTTTATTTATATACAGATATGAACTGACTAGTGCCAAGTCCTCCACTCTCTTCTTTAATGCTCCAGCTGTGTGTCTGACTAACCACCACTGCTTCAGGTGACCAGCCTACAACCAAAAAACAGTGATATATATGTATATTATCATACTTGCCAAGTCTCCCCAATAAATAGTGAATCAGAGGCTCCCTATTTTAGTCTCCAATTCTTGCCATTTATGCATCATCCTCTAATGAAACTTCTTACTTTTATTATTATTTCTAACTAAAACATTAAATCGCACCCATATGAAGTTATGAAGGTTAGCAGGTATGTGTTATATGTTTTGCAATGGCTGCCATCTTGAAAATCTGATGGACATGCACCAATTTCATTCAGGATCAACTACACAAATCTTCAGGAAACAATATAATTTTAAGATTCTATTACCGTATCTATACAGTATATGTTTCGGAAGAATAGTACCCTCATTTTAAGGTGACGATGGACACACAGGATGGCGGCCAAATGCATTGGCCAATTTTTATGACCCATACTTTTTTTAACCCAGGATAATCCCTGACTTACAGTACTTTTCCAGACATTGAATATGCTTAAGAAGTATCTGTATTATCTGGTTCACTGACAGATTCCTTAGACAAATAGAATCTATCACCTCTGGTTGTGTGAGATATTACAATCTTACATAAAAAGGGGTGATTGATTCTTTTTCTCACACCTGCAACATTGTTATCATGGCAATATCAAAGTGTTGATTGTATGATTTTCCAGAAAATCTGATGAATTTCCTTCTTTGATCTACTGTTGTGACATCATATTGATTGTTGAAATGACGTCATATTCATTGTTTTCACAACATCATATCATTGTCTATTATAGCAACAACGCACGCTTATCTCACCCTAGGGTGGGATAGAGAAATCTCACACGGGTTAAAAGACGGGAAAACTCAATCACAGGTATGAGAAATATGCATCATCAAAAAAACATCTTTGATAATGATAGTAAACAAAATTTGAGTTTAAGGACTAACCTTCTCATACAGTTCCACTAGAAGTTCCTTTACAGTGCACTTTTTACCTCCAACTTCGACTTCCCAATCCATACCACTGCAAAATATTCAATCAAATTAATCAAAATGTACAATGTTTTTCAAATTTTATAAACTCCCAATTCAAACTTAAAAGAGACCTTATTCGAACAATCATTACTTTACAGAGAATAACTTAATATTGACAAGTACAGTGAATATGATAACATTATAGGCCTATTTTACTAGAAAGATACTGAATATAATTCTTTTTAATAACTGATAAACTCAATTCTTAAAACTACAATTAGGTCAATCAACACTTCAGTGTCTAATATTGTTTCAATACTTTAAATAGTACACATAAGAACCAACCCAGGAAACTGATTGAGATGTAACAATAGATATCATGTATTATTATACCTCAATGATGTAACAGTAGCGCTGATTGGCTACAAGGTACCACATGACAGGGAAATAAAACATGGAATCCTCGAGACTATTGATGGAATAAAAAGGAAAACAATTGACTTCACAACAATCCTCAAGACTAGATATACTTGCAGATCGACTTCACCAAGTCATCAAGTAAAACTGGTTAAGGGAACTCAACCTTCTCTTCCTACCCTCATTAGACAAGGAATATGCTTATAGTTCCTATGTTTACCACGTGTAAACCCACATTCTTGGCAAGTCAATATTTATTGTTTTATCTAGATCTGGTGTTTGTCTATCATTAACATCGGAATTTTTAAACTCTTACCTTTCAGCTTCCTATCTATGTTTTATCAGGTTTTTGTCAATGTTGTAATTATTAAAACAGGATATGTGGAATCATCAGAACAAAACTCAATGAAAAACAAATGGTATCCGCATATAATGATCCAGAACCAGAATAAAACCTACTAAATACGAAAAACCAAGACGAAATTCAAAAGTCGTAAGTCCATGGGCATGAGCAAACAAAAGGAAAATGTAGGACGCATACAGAAGAAAACTTCAAATTATGTACATGTATACATTTATCAACTACAATATGAAAACATCAAGAACTTCTTTTGAAAAAACTATAAGCGAAATTAGGTGCAAGCGATATGGTACACATGTGTTACCCGCCGCGATGCTTTACTCGTTTACAATTGTATGGACAATTGCAGTAGGCGGTTAGTTAGTTTAGATGATTTACAGCTCTGTGAAGGTTTTTATTTTCCTGGAGCACGTGCAGCTCATTAAAGAATCAGTGAATTGTGCATACTGTTACAGGCCTAGTTTGTTTTTGAGGTATAATAAACAATTTATGACCCTGTAAGCTTCGTGATTTGAAGTTTTATTAACCCATAGTGGCCATATATCCCTTGGGCTCCGCCCTCAGAAAAAA